>PVIU01030971.1:0-15440 GCA_004026605.1 Ondatra zibethicus | reverse complement strand
ATGCCTGTAATTCTAGCATTGCTATAGGAAAGGAGAGGCAGAAACTGGTGAATCTCCTGGAGCCACAAATGAGTTCGCGTAGTGTGCAGTGTGGAAAAGCTACAAAGAGAGCCTGTCTTGTCGCCTAAGGTTACCATCTGTCTTCCAGATAAGCACTGTTGTACAAACAAGCTTGTATGCACACACACAGATATACACATACACACTCTCTGTCTTTCTTTCTTTCTCTCTCTCTCTCTCTCTCTCTCTCTCTCTCATACACACACACACACACACACATACACACACACATACACACACACACACACAGTGAGAGAGCGCCAGTAATGTGGCCTAAGTGCTAACTTAGGAGGTGGAGACATGAGGATGAAGAGTTCAAAGGACTGTGGGCATACTGCCATAGACCTTTAATCCCAGCACTAGGGAAGAAGAGGCAGGCAGATCTCTGCATTTGGGGCCAGCATGGTCTGTTTAGTTTGGGTCCCTTTTTCCTTTGCTATCTGTTCCATTTATGGCCTGAATGGCCAAGTGTTTTGTTAATTGGCTGTTTTTTGGTCAAGTAGGGTTGTCTCAGCTGAGGTTTGTGGGGGTTTGGGTACCTAGATCCAATATATTGTCAGGTTCTTATGACTGATGTAGACTTTACTTGTGCCAATGGGGCCTGTTCTTCCAACTCCATCTCCTGCTCCCTCCACCTTCCCCCCACCCCATCTCACCCCTATCCACTAGTCAGAGAATGTAAGGCTTTCAAAGAGGAGTCCACAAAGTCTAGCACATTGCTATGAGGCAGGACCAAGTTCCCCCCTACTATAGCTATGCTGAGCAAGATATCCCTCCAAAGAGAATGGGTTCCAAAAAGCCAGAACAAGCAGTAGGGATAAATCCTGGTGCCACTGTCAGTGGCTTGTGTAGGACATTTTTTTATGTGTTGTTTTTATTGGTTAATGAATAAAGAAACTGCTTTGGGCCTGATAGGGCAGAACTTAGGTAGGTAGAGAAGACAGAACTGAATGCTGGGAAGAAGGCAGAGTCAGAGAGATGCCATGGTCCTTCTGCCTGAGACCGACGCTGGTTAGAATCTTGCCGGTAATCCACAGTCACGTGGAATTACACAGATAAATAAAAATGGGTTAAATTAAGATGTAAAAATTAGCCAGTAAGAAACTAGAGCTAATGGCCAAGCAGTGTTTTAATGAATACAGTTTCTATGTGGTTATTTCCGGGAATAAGCTAGCCGGGCAGCAGAGATAAACAAAGGGCCCTGCTCCTTGCAACAAGTGGCCTTGCAGTCTGTCCCAGCCATACAACTGTCACCCACATTCGGAGGGCCTAGTTTGCTCCTATGCTGGTTCCCTTGCTGACTGACTGGACTCAGTGGGCTCCCATTAGCTCAGATAGACTGTTTCAGTGGGTGAACCCATCATGGTCTTGACTTTTTTGCTCATATTCTCACTCCTCCCTCTCTTCAAATGGACTTTGGGAGTTCAGTCCAATGTTCCACCGTGGTTCTCTGCATCTGCTTCCATAAGTTGCTGGATATTCATCAGTATGACTACAGGGCAAGGCCAGTCCAGGCACCCTCTCCACTATTGCTTAGGGTCTTAGCTGGGGTCATCCTTTTGGATTCCTGGGAATTTCTCTAGTGCCAGGTTTCTTAGTAGCCCCATAATGGCTCCCTCAATCAAGATATCTCTTTCCTTGCTCTCCCTCTCTGTCCTTTCCCCCACTTCTACCATCCAGTTCCCTCAAGTTCTCTTCTTGCCCTTTCTCCTCTCCTCCTCCCTTTCCACCTTCCCTTCTCCCCCCACCCCCATGCTCCCAATTTTCTCAGGAGATCTTGTCTATTTCCCTTTCCCAGTAGTAATCTATATATGTTTCTCTTAGGGTTCTCCTTGCACTTAGCTTCTCTGCACTGTGGATTATAGGCTCCTTATCATTTGTTTTACAGCTAGTATTCACCTATTGAGTGGGCACATACCTGTAGTGCCTGCACTATGAGACAGTTTGCTAGTCGGGCATAGGGCTAGAGATTAAAGAACACAAGAGACATGGGTCCTTTGTGAAGAGAGAATGCAGAATGCCATTTATTCAAGCTTAGAGAAAGCCTTATATACCTAACTGCTGCACAGTGGAAACCTCCAGGCAGATGGGAAATTACCAGGTTCAAGACGGAGCAAACAACTTCTCTGTAGATAACTACCAGTGTGGGCAGACAGGAACAAACAAGATGTTTTGCCAGAAACTGCAAGCTATCCTCAATATGAACTGTGGGAAGAGGGGTAGAGCTGTGGGCCCTACAGGTCCCCCTTTATTATAAATTATATGACTAGGCTTGTCTTAGGTGGCATTGGACGTCAGGCAATACCCCTTACCCGTCATGAGAAAGCATCCAGGTCAAAACACATTTCCTGTCTTAGGTTGGGGCAGCCCCCCCCAGAAAAACCTTTCCTATCATTGGCTCACTAGTCACCCATTCCCGAGTTCAGCCAGATTTGCACCGAAGGATCCTCCGGGGCAATAGCTAAGAGGATTTGCCGAGTGGTGAAATTGACCTGAACTTGCCTCTGGCTCTGTAAAAACATGAAGATGATAGACTCCAGCACACATAAGCACTCCTAAGGAGGCTGTGCCTGCCCAATCCTTAATGAGTCTGCCCACAAGTTGGAGCCCCTTAAGTAAGGTCTCAGCACTGGTGAGGGAAACCCTGGTATTATTAACTAGAATAATCACATGAGCCAATTTGTGCATAAGATTAAGAAATTGTGCACTTCAGAGTCCGCAAATAGCAGCATTAAGCATGTTCACTGTATCCTTTAAGTTTGTAACCTTAGCAGTGGTAAAACATACGTAATGAAATGAAGGGGAACAGGATAGCGTATGAGCTTCCCAGAGTAAGTCTATTTCCTCTTGAACCACAACCAATTGCAAATGTAACTGCAATATTCCTTTGTGAATATAGCTGTTAATATCATTTTGAGTGGCCAAGGTATTTGCGACCTGCCCCGATAAGGTATCCAGCATGCTAGCAGTAGCAACTAACTGACTAATGGCAACTCCAGCAGCTGTAGCCGCCATGGCAGCTGCAGCCAAAATCTCTTCTTGCTCGATACAGGATGAGTTGATTATCATGGGACGGGTTGACAGGTAGAGGAACAATCCTCGGCACTCGGACCACCACAGCCAGCTCCTCAGAACCCCAGCAACTCCTCAGTTGACAAACCTGCTCAGAACATTTTAAAACTCCAGAAATAGTAGCAGGATGATCAACAACAACAAAAAAGAAAGGGGCGGTGACACAAACTCCTGCCCGCAAAGTACAAATTTTATCTTTTCCATGTTGATGAATCCTCAGAGTGCAAAATCAAGACAAGCTTGAGGCCCCAATCTTCAAAAGCAGACAGCACAGCATGTTGCATGGGGTTACGGTAATGAAAAGGCCTGCTGTCCATGGATTGATTTTTGGCTGGTGGCTTGGGACCCCACTACCATAGATCTGTCTGGGACAAATTAAGAGTCCAGGGGGAGGTAGTAATGCACTCAGCCCAAAGTATGGAAAGACTTCAATCATAACTTACCAGCCCAGGCCAGCAACAACTGACTGGAGCCGCCAGGTGAATTCTGCTAACAAAGTATACATTCTTGAGACCTACCGCTGAGGCATTGTTGAGCACAAGGCAACCACTTGCAGTAATGGAGGTAGGCTCATGAGATTCTTAATTTTCTCAAATCAGAGGACTTCAGCTAAATTCTAAATCCTCATGATATTATTTTGGGTGGTATCCAAAGGCACAGCAGGTTTACCTGTGCTAAAATTGGTAGATAAGAAATAGGGCCACACAGAGCTATCCAATCCCACCAGCATCAGAAACAGAGGATTCTTTACCAGTGCCCATCCGATCTCTAGGCTCTGCAAAGCTGCATCCAATCACTGGGTGCAAGGTTGAGTTCCACAAAGGATTTCTTTAAAGCCACAGTGAAGGGGGCATGAGTCCCATAGGCCATAACTGCTTCTTTTAATTATTTAATGTCTTTAAAGGCCAAAGGATTATGCTGCCTGATTTGCTGTCCTTGCAGATCAATAACCTCCACAACAAGATAAATTTGCCTCTCTTTACTTAGATTATTTAGTCTATCTTTGATTTCTCGTATTTCTGCCTCTATGTCAATAGGGGCAGAGGCAGCAGCAAAAGAATTTGAAGCAGCAAGTAATGAATTCTGTCAAGGGAGTCTTATGGAAACATCTCTGTTTGCTTCCTTCCTTTCCTCTCTTCCAACTTCTTTTTTAGCAGTACAATCTCCCTTTCTAAAGTCTCTTCTTCCTCTTCTATATCCCTTTCAGTACTTTTAACTTCCCCCTCCTCAAATCTCTTAATAGACTACACAGATGCTTCATTCTGAATCTCCTCAAAGGTTTTGCCCAAATTCTCTAATTGGTCTTTCACTTTTATATTATCACTGAGAAGAGCATCTTTGACTAAACACCATAACGAAAACGTTGTTTGGGAAATTCTTTTAAAGCTTTTTGAAGGTCAGCTTTTACCTGCTCCCAATCAGGAATATTAAAGCCCCCTGCTTGTGGAAACCAGGGACTAAACTCTAAAACTGTCTTAATGAACTCTTGTGCTGTCTTAGTTTTAATAGTGGTGCCTTGCTTCGTTAAAAGAACTATCAATTGATCAGTCAGTACTTGAACATAATTACTAGCACCCATCTTCAATTCACCCTCACCATCAGTATTTACCTGCTGTCCAGCCTTCTGAGGGCAATCTCTCAGGGGTCCCTACTTCCCGATCTTGCTGGTGGCCTCCAACTGTAGCACCTGTGCAACAGGACAGTTTGTGAGTCAGGAAAGGGACTGGAGATTAAAGAACACAAGAGACGTGGGTCCTTTGTGAAGAGAGAAGGCAGAATGCCGTTTACTCAAGCTTAGAGAAAGCCTTATATACCTAACTGCTGCACAGTGGCCATCCCCCAGGCAGGTGGCAAATTACCAAGCTCAAGATGAAGCAAACAACTCCCCTGTAGCTATCCACCAGGGTGGGCAGAGCGAACACAGGAACAAACAAGATGTTTTGCCAGAAACTGCAACAAGATGCTTTGCCAGAAACTTCAAGCTATCCTTGATATGAACCCTGGGAGGAGGGGTAGACTTGTGGGCCCTACACATACCATGTTCATCTTTCTGGGTCTGGGTTACCTCACTCAGGATGGTTTTTTCTAGTTCCATCTATTTGCATGAAAATTTCAAGATGTCATTGTATTTACCATTGAGTAGTACTCCATTATGTAAATGTACCACATTTTCTTTATCCATTCTTTAGTTGAGGGACATCTAGGTTGTTTCCAATTTCTGGCTATTACAAATAATGCTGCTATGAACATAGTTGAACAAATGCCCTTGTAGTATGATTGAGCATCCTTTGGGACACTCTGAAAGCAGTGCTAAAAGGAAAGTTCATAGCACTAACTGCCTACATACAGAAAGTGGAGAAATAGAGTGTAGGTGACGGTTCCGAGACATTGCCACCAAGCTGGGCACTGGGGAGATGGCCGAGACAGACCCCCAAGACCATGCAGGATATCACCTTGGTGGTGGAGACATTCCTGCAGCAGATGCAAGACAAGTTTCAGATCATGTCCGACCAGATCATTGGAAGGATCGATAACATGAGCTGTCGCATTGACAACCTGGAGAAAAATATTGCTGACCTCATGACCCAGGCTAGAGTGGAAGAACTGGAAGGCGAAAACAAGATTCCTACTGTGCAGAAGAGTTGAAGGCTGCTGATATTCACAGTGAATTCAGAACGTCGTTTTTCCCAAGCCAAGAGAAAACCAAGTGGCTTTCTGCAACTAACTATTATGTGTCGACAGGTTTATAAAGCGTACATTCTTATCACAGCCTGCGTAGTCCATAGAGGCCCCCCCCAACACCCCCAGTTTCTCAAACTTGGTCAGATTGGTCAGTTGTCTTAATTATTAAACACTAAAACTTTGGCGGTTTCTGCATAAAATTGTTCAACTTTTTAGTGAGTTTTGAAGTCCTTTCCTGCTGTCCCTTTTGTGGTAGTTACTGTTTGATGAAGCGGCAGATACTTTCCAGTTAGGCGACTAGTAACTCCGCCCCTTGGCAGAAGCCGTGGTGTGAGATGTGTATGTTTAGGGTTCGTTCATCTTCAGCACAAGGTGACTGTCAAGCTGACGCTTGAGTGTCAGAAATGCTTTTCCAAATGGCCAAGAACGTTTAACAGTGGTTTGTGCCAGAGCATCTGTCAGTTTTGCATGAGATTCTAGTAGCATTGGTAGGGCCTGCTGTGCTCATCTGGCAAGCTGTCAGAACCCAGTGACCCTGGCCTCCCTTCGAGCTTCTGACTGAAAGGGAAGAGACCAAAAGACCCGAGTGAGTCCACGGCCGGTCACACAGCCGAGAAATGCCCAGTGGCTGGTGGAGGCTCTGGTTTTTAAGAAATACTATTTTACTTGAACTATTTCTTGCCTAAATTCTTGCACAGTGAGTTCTATTATTGACTAAAGAAGACAGATAACTCTTTACATTTGAAATTCCAGTGTCTGTAGGCTTAGCCTCCAGGCAACTTTTGATGATCTGGAAGGCAGTCCATGTCACTGTCCCCACAAAGTGAATTCATACAATAAAATATGTGAACAGCTGGAAAAAAAAGAAAGTGGAGAAATATTACACTAATGATTTAACAGCACACCTGAAAGCTCTAGAACAACAAAAAAAGCAGACTCACCCAGGAGTAGACAACAGGAAATAATCAAATTGAGGGCTGAAATCAATAAAATAGAAACAAAGAAAACAATACAAAAAAATCAATGAAAAAAAGAGCTGGTTCTTTGAGAAAATCAACAAGATAAACAAACCCTTATCCAAACTAACCAAAGTTAGAGAGAGAACATCCAAATTAACAAAATCAGAAGTGAAAACAACAGACACTGAGGAAATCCAAAGAATCATTAGGTCACACTACAAAAACCTGTACTTCATAAAATTGGAAAATATAAAAGAAATGGACAATTTTCTGGATAGGTACCACATACCAAAATTAAATCAAAACCAGTAAAGAATTTAAGTAGGACCTATAACCTACAAAAGAAATAGACGCTGTCATCAAAAGCTCCCAACCAAAAGAAGCCCAAGAATCAATAGTTTTAGCACAGAATTCTAACAGAACTTCAAAGAAGAGCTAATACCTATACTCCTCAAATTGTTCCACATAATAGAAACAGAAGGAACATTGCCAAACTCTTTCTATAAGGGTACAGTTACCCTGATACCGAAACCACACAAAGACTCAACCAAGAATAAGAATTACACACCAATCTCCCTCATGAATATTAATGTAAAAATACTGGCAAATTGAGTCCAATGACACATCAAAACAATCATCCATTATGATCAAGTCGGCTTCATCCCAGAGATGCAGGGATGAAAATCTATCAATGTAATCCACTATATAAATAAACTGAAAGAAAAAACCATATGATCGTCTCATTAGATGCTGAAAAAGTATTTGACAAAATCCAACACCCCTTCATGATAAAGGTCTTGGAGAGATCAGGGATAGAAGGAACATATCTAAACATAATAAAAGTTGACAGCCAACATCAAATTAAATGGAGAGAAACTCAAAGCGCTTCCACTAAAATCAAGAACAAGACAAAGCTGTCCACTCCCTCCATATCTATTCAACATAGTTCTTGAAGTTTTAGCTAGAGCATTAAGACAACAAAAGGAGATTAAGGGGATACAAATTGGAAAGGAAGAAGTCAAACTTTCGCTATTCACAGATGATATGATAGTATACATAAATCACCCCAAAAATTCTACCAGGAAACTCCTACAGCTGATAAACACCTTCAGTAATATAGCAGAATACAAGACCAACTCAGATTTTAAGATTTTTATTGTTCCAACAGGTGTTAGCTTTACATTATCAAGGCTCAAAATTTAGGGCTGATTCATTAGCATATTGGAGCCATTTTAGGGTTGGCTCATTAATATACCAGAGGTTCATTAACACATCTAACATGTAGATTTGGATCAACTCAGAGCTGTCTTGTGGCCGGTTCATTCAGTCTTGCAAGCATTACAGAAGGGGCTCTGACTAGCTCCAGTGTGCAAGCAAGGCTCTGGCAGGCATTGCCCTTCTCTCCCATTCCCTCTGCCTTGCTAAAAACCATTAGATTACATTCCTAAATCTAGCCACCAAGGTCTACTCCCTTATTTAGCCACTTCCTCCTCCTGTGGCTAACTTCCAAGGTCCAGCTGTCAAAGTATTGAATTCCTGTGGGGCAATATTATACAGGCCACATATTTCTGCACTGTATCAGCAGCCAGTCTCTCAAGCCACAATAGCAACTGAGGTGCTAAAAGCATCTTCAGACTGGCTGTGTCCTGATCTCAGACTATGCTGATGTTGTGCTGCTCCTCTGTAATTATGGAGATAGCCTGGCAAGAAGTGTTAATTCCAAGCTAGTGACAGAGCTGCGGACTTGACTTTAGTCCTGCTATCCCGGAAACAGAATGCTAATGAATTTCCCCTTAAGTTTACCTTGGGAGAGAAAAGATGTTTGGAGACTAAATGTGGGTGATCTTCAGGATTTGAATGAACCCTGAGACTCCCTTCCGATATCGCTGTGTAAACTGTCTCAATTATTCCCACGCCTCCACGCCTGTCCAGAGAGATAGTTTATGTTGGAGTTGGACCCTGACATAGTGGCACCTACAACGTGGGGCTGACGGCTGAACCCCGAGAAATGCTGGCGAAGTGACCAGAAGTACAGAGGAGAATGTGAGGAACCCACGAGAGAAAATTTCACCACAGGCAGATACATAACTATGAGCATGAGTGCTCCAAGATAAAGAATAGAATGTAAAGAAGTATAATAAAGCGGGACAGTAATATCAGTGGTAAAATTTGTAAATATAGAAATATGGGCTGGCACCGGACCCTGACAAAGTCCAGCAACCAAAAGCCCCCTTTGGCTCACCTAATTAACATGCCCAATTAAAATTAAACACCTCATCCTAACACTGGGTTTCTCCTTTTACCTTTATGTTGGTTTTTGTTTTTCGAGACAGGGTTTCTTTGTATAACCTTTGCTATCCTGGCGCGATCTCTGTAGCCTCAAACTCAGAGATCCTCCTGCCTCTGTCTCCTGTGCTGGGAGTAAAGGTGTGTGTTACCACCACCTGGAACCCCCTTTACTTTTTTTTTTTTTTTTTTTTCCATACATTGTTTTGTTTTATTTTTTCCATTCAAGAATATAATTAAAGATAAAAAAAAATTTTTTCCTTTCTTCCCCTTCTCCCGGTCCCCTCCCACTACCCCCCACCCCTCCTCCCTCCCCCAAGGTGCAGGTGAAGAGCAGAAGGTGGGAGAAGATGAGTTAGGAAGTTAGGACAGTGAGGGGCTGGTCCACCTACTGAAACAGTGTGCCTGAACTAATGGGAGCACACCAATCCACCTGGCCTGGGACTGAATGAGCATATGATCAAACCAGACTCTCTGAATGTGGCGGCGAAAGTTGGCAGATGGAGAACCCTTTACTTTTTTAAACGGCTATTTATGTGCCATGCCCATGTGTGTCTCCTCTCTATCCATAGATAGTCCTTTATCCAGTCCAGTTGTCCATCCTCCAATGCCACACAACCCCCACCCTGCCACAAATACCCCTTCGCCCTCTCCCTTGTTCTCCTTCCCTTCTCCTTCATCCTCTATCTCCTGTCTTTGTCTCTTATTCCCTGCCCTCTATCCCTCTGTGACAAATAAATCTCCTTTGTGCTGAGAGAGAGAACTTGGTCTTGGGGTATCTTGACCCAACTTTAGTGTTCCATACAATTACATTATTCCAAGCCACATAAAATGGTTTTCATGTTACATAAAATGGTTTCACTTATGTTCCTAACAACTATACATCATTTTACATTATTTTAGTTTTAAAATTACATTTTTTTATTTAGAATGTGAGGCAAGAACTGTACATGGAGGTCAAAAGACAACTTTTGAGTTCTCTCCTTCCACCATGTGGGTGGCAGGGATTGCACTCAGATTGTCAGACTTGGAGACAAGCACCTTTACCCACTGAGCCATCTCACTGACTTGTAAACTATAATTTTATAAACAAATTTGAAAATGAATGAATGAATGGCTGGACCTATGTATAGGTCCCATCATAGTTATGTGTTTTAATATCAAAATCAGTAGTTCTCAACCTTGTTATTGCTGCGATCCTTTAATACAGTTCCTCATGTTGTGGTGACCCCCAACCATAAAATTATTTTCATTTCTACTTCATAACTGTAATTTTGCTACTGTTATGACTTGTAAATATTTGATATGTAAGATATCAGATATGTGACCCCTGTGAAAAGATCACTAAAGGGGTCATGACCAAAGGTTGAGAAACACTGATCTAAATGAACTTGTTTTTTCAGTACTGAGGATCAATCCTGAGCTATGTACATGTGGTAGACAATGCTTTACCATTAAGCTATACCACTATTCCTGTATGGACAAGGCTTGAAGAAAAAAAAAGTAACTTCCTAAATTGGCCATCCTGGGTGACATTCTTCTTTATCTTATACTGGTCTATATTTTCAAATATCCTTTTTATTTTACTTACATATTTGTATGTGTGTGTGTGTGTGTGTGTGTGTGTGTGTGTCTTACAAAGACTAGAGATCCACATGAGGTATCCTCCTCCAGAACTCTTCACCTTATTTTTTTGAGACAAGGTCTGCCATTGAACTTGAAACTCACCAATTCAGCTAGACTGTTTGGCCTGCAACCCTAGGGATCCTCCTGTCTCTGTTTCCCTAGTGCTAAGATTATGGGTGCATTATGCCACACCTAGCTTTTGATGTGGGTGTAGGCAGAGTTTCTCTGTGTCTTGGCAGTGGCTTGCAAATAATCATTCAGAGACTTACTATTAATTATAAATGCTTGACCTATAGTTCAGGCTTGTTACTAGCTAACTCTTACATTTTAAGTTAACCCATATTTCTTATCTACCCCCTGTCACGTGACTGTACCTTCTTTCAACACATCTTGCTTCTCTTTGCATCTCCCGAGACTTCCCAGACTCTGCCCTCCATCTTCGCAGGACTCTCTCTGCCCTAAAATCCTGCCTAGCTATTGGCCAATCAGCTTTTTACTTACAAAGAGAGTGACATATTTTCACAGCATACAGAAGGATTATTCCACAGCATTTGGGTGCTGGTGATCTGAACTCAGCTCCTCATGTTTGAGCAACAAGCACTTTAGAGCCTGACACATCTCCTCCAGTTCCTATTTCTTAACACTTCTCCAATTTCTCCAGTGACCCCCCACATCACACTTCTTTTTTAAATTTATTTATTATGTATATAGTTTTCTGGGCACCAGATCTCATTATAGATGGGTGTGAGCCATCATGTGGTTGCTGGGAATTGAACTCAGGACCCCTGGAATAGCAGTCAGTGCCATCTCTCCAGCCCTTTTTTTTCCCCGAGACAGGGTTTCTCTGCAGCTTTGCAGCCAGTCCTGGAACTAGCTCTTGTAGACCAGGCTAGCCTCGAACTCACAGAGATCTGCCTGCCTCTGCCTCCCGAGTGCTGGGATTAAAGGCGTGTGCCACCACTGCCCGCCCACATCACACTTCTAATCATGTACCGGTGAGGCCCAAGTCATGTCTCCACTGAAAGCGGAAAGAATGCCTTCCCTTCCCAGTGAGGGAGCCTATGAATTCCAATGTCTCTGTGAGAAAGGAAAGTATGTTCAATGTTCAGGCCTTCCACTCCCTTGGTGTGGGGAGCAGTTTCTATGGTAGACAAATACTTAACACAACTGAAAATCAGACAATGGTTGCCCATGGAGGGACAAAGAGGACTTTCTCATCATGATAGGTAAGGACAGAAGAAGAGACAAGATTGTGCCTGTGACAAAAGCCTGGAAGCTTAAAACAAAGGCCTAGTGGACCAGGGGAGGACAAGTTCAAGGTCAGACCTGAATGTGTTTACTCCAATTATGTGGCCCTATCAGCCTCTCTGTCTTTGCTTAGGGTGACCAAATCTAAATTGTTATAGGAAGACTTCTCCTCAAAGACGATTAAAACCCCAGCCCTCCAGAAGAGACCAGGTTCCAGCTCCCCATGTCTCCCTCTACTTTGCAGAGGGTCTTTTTCTCTGTGCCTTGAAGTTAGTATTCTCACCCCTAATAAAAGCTTTCTTTACTGACTGTGTCTCCTGTGTTTGGGATTTCTCCTATGGCTAGCTGTTGTGCTTCAGAATATCCCTGTCTTTTCATTCTTTGATTGGTAGAGTAAATGAACCCAGTCAAGACCCCAGAGCAGCGGTTGTCAAGCTTCCTAATGCTGTGACCCTTTAATACAGTTCCTCATGTTGTGCTGACCTCCCAACCAAAAAATTATTCTGTTACTGCTTTATAACTGTAACTTCGCTACTGTTATGAGTCATAATGTAAATATCTGTGTTTTTGGATGGTCTTATGTGATCCCTGTGGAAAGGTTGGGGGTCAAACAGAGGCTAGCCTAGAGGCTAACATTGCAACCCCTATGTCTGGTAACAGCAGCTGTGCAGACTTACATCTTGTCTGTCATGGTTGTTTGTCTCTTAAACTTTAATGAAACTGTCCTTGACCTTTAAAAAATTATTGTGACTTAAGATTGATCCAGCTATCTAATTCTATCACCAAGGCAAACAGATTCCTAGGAATCAGACTGGCCCTTTTATTTGTTCAGTTACAACTATCTAAAAGCCATCAAATAAGAAAACACTTCATTTTTCTGAATTGGTTAACTTGAACAGGATTATACTCTGCAAATACATGAAGGCTTCTGAATTAACAAGGGTTCACATTCTTACTTTGAATCACTTAGCTCAGGCTTTTTTTTTTTTGCAAATCATAGGACACATAATTAAAGGATAGCAAGCTAAACTATTGAACAAAAACTAAAAAAAGAGGAAAAATACACTGTTGTGATACAAACTAATTATCCCACTTTTTTCTGGAAAAATAATTCAAACATGAAAGTGAGGCAAAAGTTGATTTCATGGTAATTTAATAACTAGGCAGAACCTACTAACAATCTCACCTAAGACTTATTTGAGCCTATCAGGACATTTAATTTTAATCAAAAATTGGTCAGTGGGATTTTTCTTTTAGCAGTACTACTATAAATTTAAGACATTAACTTGTAGCAAGCATACTGGCTCATATCTTTTATCCCAGCACTTGGGAGACAGAGGCAGGTCAATCTTAGTGAGTCCATGGCCAGCCTGGTCTACAGAGCGAGTTCCAGGACAGTCAGGGTTACAACAGAAAAACCCTGCCTCAAAAAACAAACAAAAGTTAACTTATGTTAGGCCTGGAAGAATAGTCCTGTAATCTCACTGGATCAGGAGGATGAGGAAAGAGGATCACAAATTCAAGGCTATCCTGGACTCCTTAACGAGACTTTGTCTCAAAAAAAAGTGAAAAAAGAGGACTAGGGATCTTTAGGTCAGTAACAGAGTACTTGCCTAGGATGTGGAAGGCCCTGGGTTCAATATGAAGTGTGACAAGAACAGCTGAAAGTGAATTTGTACAAGTATTATAAGTGATGTCCCTGAACATCTAAAATATTCATAGCTAAAAAATTATTGCATTCATTTCCCACACAGAAGTTCCAATGCTTTTTAAAATAATTCTGTTTCTCTGGTGGCATGAAGTTACATACCTGTAGTCCCAACTATTCAGAAGGCTGAAACAAGAGGATCCAGCACTCAGGAGACAGAGGTAAGTGGATCTTTGTGAATCCAAGGCCAGGTTGATCCTACATAGAATAGTGGTTTTCAGCTTTTCTAATGCTGCAGCCCGTTAATACAGTTCCTCATGTTGTGGTGACCCACCATCAAAAAAATATATTTGTTGCTACTTCCTAACTGTAATTTTGCTACTGTTATGAACTGTAATGTAAATATGTGGTTTTGGGTGGCCTTAGGCAACCCCTGTAAAGGGGTCATTTGACCACCGAAGAGGTTATGATGTGACCTACTGCTGCCAGTTGAAGACTGCTGCCACCGAGAACTCCGGGCCACTGAGGACTACATAGTGAGATCTTGTCTAAAATAATAATAAAATAAAACCAATGACTTATATTAATAATGCACTCCTGGAATTCCACCCTCATAACCTCATTATCTAATTATCTCTCAAAAGTCAAATCTACAAACAGCAATTTGGGTATGAGAGTCTCAGTAAGAATTTGAAGTGAGTGTAAAAACATATTCAGTAAACAGCAATTATCTTACACACACTGTGGTGGTTTGAATGAGAATGTACCCCCATAAGCTCATATATCTAAATGCTTTGTCCCTAGCTGGTGGAACTGTTGGGAAGGATCTGGCTGGCTTGGATTTCTCTATAAAGCTCAGGCTGTCCTCAAACTGACAGTGTCTCTGAATGTGAGCCAACATACCTGGCTTTTGTTGAAATTTTTGATATACAATGTGTTTTTGTCATACTCTTACCACACACCAGCTCCTTCCAGATCCCCCTTATCTCCCTACCAATCTCAGGCGGCATGAGCCTGCCCCGGAGTGTGGCTGACATACCTAGTGATACTTCATTGGAGAATAATTGATTTTCCCTTTTAAAGACGGCACCAATTGGAGACAGGTACTTGACTAGGGGTGCTATTTTGTGTACGCGTCCCCATCTTTGGGATGGGATTGTTGTCTGCTTTGAACTTGTGCAGGTCTTAGGCAAGCTGATTTTACTTTTTGGACAGGTGAACCTCAAACTTGTCATACTTATACATTCGCGTCTTAAGTGCTGGAGTTCAAAATCTATCATATCATGTCTACCACAGAAATCTTCATTATCCTACAGATTATCAACCAGTTTTGGGGCTAAATTCACAATCTCATTATGTATTTTCCCCATTTCCTACACAATCAGGATTCTATAAGTGCTTTTTTAAAAGATGGTTTTTCTGCTATTTCCCTGAGTAATGTGTTAAATAACATTTATATACACTCACCAACAATTTGTGCTTAATATTAATTAGATAATTCTATTTTATTATTTTGGGAAATCAGGAGTCTTTTCTAAGAGATCATACTAGTCACATTGCTCTGGTCTGGTATGATGTAAAGATTTACCATGAAGCTTCAAGCAGGGTAACAAAAGGATTTCATAAAGGTAAATACAAGTCACTGACGTAGGCCTTGCACACCTCTTGAACAAGAAAGGGATCACGTGTGCGCACACCTGCAGGGCTGGGAGGGTGGGGGTGGGGACCTTTAGATGCTATACCAAGGAAGACTCGCTTTCTTTTGAAATAGCATCTGACATTTATTGAAAGCAAGGAAGAGGCTTTTGTACAAGTAGAACAGACGAGCTGGAAAGAGCACAGGGGTCATTGTGTTGAAC
>PVIU01030970.1:0-15467 GCA_004026605.1 Ondatra zibethicus | reverse complement strand
TAAAATTTATAAGAGGGATATGATATAGAGATGAATACTTTGCATTGGTATAGATCTTGATCTATTGATACAAATTTATGGTTGATTTTGTTACACTGTGTATATGTATTTCTGCTCTTGTTTAAGGTACTTTGTTTGTGCATCTCTTTAAAAACATAATGTATAATTAAAAAATACAGATTAATAGTCATTTATAATAGTCAAACTTGTAGCTATGTTAATTAGGTTTTCTAGTTATACAGAGATATATTTCAGTTAGATAATCTTCAACACTTCAAACACCTACAGAATATAGCATTTAAAATGTTTTAAGAACTTAGACTTTTCCCAACAGTGAGACATGTCTGTTTCTGGTGGAATCAGTTGCTTCAGAGATTTTGATGGGTATTGAAGAAACTTGTTATGAAATCTGCCTTCAATGTGATAAGGTTAGAAACCACTCTTGTCTGGATTACTTGATGGCATGCTGTATAAACTGGACATTCAGGGCCCACAGAAAAATGACTACTGAACTTGCCTAAAGTAGGTGAAGCAGCCCTTCATGGTTCCTGCTTCATGAAAGAGTCTGAAAGACATTCTGCAAGACACTGAAGAAAGTGACTAACAAGGGCTAGAAAGATGGCTCAGAGGTTAAGAGCACTGACTGCTCTTCCAGAGGTCCTGAGTTCAATTCCCAGCAACCACATGGTGGCTCACAACCATCTGTAATGAGATCTGGTGCCCTCTTCTGGCCTGCAGGCATACATGGAGGCTGAACACTGTGTACATAATAAATAAATTTTTTTTTTAAAAAAAAAAGTGACTAACAAACTGCCAATATAAGCAAAAGAGTCTTTAGAATTTCCTGCTTCATGGAAAAGTCTGCAGGATACTATGGGCCTATAGACTGAAGATAGATGCACCAATGTTACAGAAAAACTTTGGTTAACTGTCCAGGCAGTGACATGTCTCTGTCAATTCTAGAGTTTTGGAAGTTGCTTATAATGTGTTTCCTGTTTACTTAGGTAATGTTATATCCTTCTGGAGTCTTTGATGGAATTGAAGACAGATAGTTAAAGTTTTCCTTAGTTACGATAAAAGATAAATTAGATATGAAACTTTGGACTCACAAAGAAATATTATAACTGTAATTCTTGCTAGATACCTGTTTTGTTATATGTAATTTTACTGTGTTAGAGTTATAACCTTCCTTTTTATTTAGACAGAAAAGAGATGATGTGGGAGTCCCCTCTCTGTGCTATGAATATGTTTTATTACCATTAGTTAATAAAGAAACTACTTTGGCCTATGGCAGGGTGGAATATAGCAAGGTGGGAAATCCAAGCAGATATAGAGGAGGAAAGAAGGCAGAGTCAGGGAGAAGCCCAAGAAGCAAGAGGTAACCAGGAGCCTCATGGAAAAATATAAAATAATAGAAATTGGTTAATTTAAGGTGTAAGAGCTAGCTAGGTATATGCCTGAATCATTGGCCAAACAGTGTTGTAATTAATATAGTTTTGTGTGATTATTCAGGTCTGGAAACCAAGGCACAATCTCCATCTACATACAGTGTCACAGGTTAAATGAGGCTGAGTTATCTGCAGTCCATGAGCCACGCCGAAGAGGGCCATCTGAACATGACCACGGAGGCAAAGTCCACAGCACTATCAGAATCAAACTCTGGCCAAAGGGCGTATCTGGAGGCTGGGTGTAGACTGGAGGCCCTCATGCTACTAATGTAAAATTAGGACCCATACATAACAAGGGAAGAACAAAGGTATTTATGATGATTTGCAGTCACTCCTAAGTCCATCCAGGGATGAGCTGTCTACACTTTGGCCACAATCAGATTTTCTTCTATACTGGTGTCATCCAGTATGTGCATCCTACACAACACTGGAGGAGAGAGAAGCTTAACCTCCTGCAGCATGTGCCAAGTTCTGTCCATTATCTATGTGGCACATCCTCCCAAAGCCACGCCTCAGTGTGCTGTGCGGATTCTCTCCCGGTGTTTTCTACACTCCTGAGTTCATCTGGAAGCTCCTCATGAGGTAGAACCATTGCTTTTGTATTTTATATAGTAGATTCCTAGAAATATAGGGTCGGGAAGGGGAAAGCAAATTGAGAGTTCATTTGATCAATGGGGAAGTGAAAGTGCATGTTAGGTCACAGAAGAGCCTTTGAGGGAAAGCAAATTGAGGGTTCATTTGCTCAGCGGGGAAGTGAAAGTGGGTGTTAGGTCATAGAAGAGCCTTTGACGCTCCTTACGTTCCATTCCACTGCTGCAGTAGCGATCCCTGAAGCTGCTCCCGTTCCAGCCAGGCCCACAAAATGGTTACTGCCAATGTTGCTGGCAAAGAGAGAAGCGCCCATCTGAAATGCAAGAGAACAGAGTGTGCCTGAAGTTAAAAGATCCAAAGTAGAGTTATTGACAACAGACAGAGGATATTGTGTTTCAATCACTTCTTAGAACAGGATTCCCAAACCAACTGCAGTTCATGATCTAAAAGTGTGTGTGTGTGTGTGTGTGTGTGTGTGCGCGCATGCGCGCGCACACACACGCACGCACATGTATGATTTTGGGGGAGTCTTTTTGTTCTATTGAACAGAAGACACAATATATGAGGCAGAAGAAAACCAGATGTTTACAAAGGGTACAACATTGAATTTCAATGAAAAATACCCTCCAATGATTTCCTGTAAACATTGCCTTGCGGGGACTGGAGAGATGACCCCATGGATAAAGCACTTTTGGTGAAAGGTTAAGAACTTAAAATCCCAGAACCCAGCAAATCCAGGAAGTTGTGTCTGCCACCTTAGTCTCAGAACTCAGGGGTAGAAACTGAGATTTCTGGGTCAAGCTGGGTCTAGTTAGAACAGGTTCAGGGAGAGATCTTGTCTAAACCAACAAAGTAGAGAGTGGTCCAGAAAGAAACCCAAATGTCAACTTTAGGCCCCTACATGAGGATGTACCCATACAAATACAGAACTTCATACACACTTACACCTGCACATATGCAGACATGCTTCCACACACATACCTAACACCGCACACATACACAGCTAAAACTATCACCTTGTGTGTTGGGTCTGGTGGCATATACATGAAAACTAAGTAGGTAGGAGTCTGAAGTAAGAGGATCATAAGTTCAAAGCTAGCCTCCACTGTACAGAAGACCCTACTTCACAAAAATAAATAAATAAATAAATAAATAAATGAATAAATAAATAAATAAAACAAAGAGCAGGTGACTCTGCCAGGTACAGCAGTGTATGCCTCTGGGTCAGTACTTGACTGGGGGAGCCAGGAGCACTGAGTCTGAAACCAGCCTAGAAATTAGTTCCAGAGACCCTATCTCAAATTTAAAAAATAGTGAAGCAAAACACCTCTTTTAAAAAAGAAGAGCCAGGCAGTGGTGGTGCATGCCTTTAAGCCCAGCACTCAGGAGGCAGAGACAGGTGGATCTCTGAGCTCAAGGCCAGCCTGGTCTACAGAGTGAGTTCCAGGACAGCCAGGGCTTTAATAGAGAAACACTGTCACAAAAAAAAGAAAAGAAAAAAGAAAAGGAAAAGGATGAGAAAGAAGAAATTCTACCACCCAATCTCTAAAGCACTTTTTCTTCTTGACCAGTCCTAAAGACTTCATTGGTCCATTGACTGCTAATTCTCATAGGATCTGAATTTCTTTTCACACCAGTTTAAATGATTTGCTTCATCTTGTTTTAGCTTTGGTAAGTTGTGTCTATCTAGAATTCATCTTTTCTTTTAGATTTCCCTGATGTGGGATTCCCCTCTGTATGCTGTGATTACCATTAATGAATAAAGAAACTGCTTTGGACCTACAGCAGGGCAGAACTTAGGTAGGTGGGGAAAACTAAACTGAATGCTGGGAGAAAGGAGGGTGGAGTCAGAGAGAAGCCATGGAGCCGCCAGAGACAGACGCTGGGAACTTTACCCAGTAAGCCACAGCCACGTGGCGATATACAGATTAATAGAAATGGGTTAAATTAATATGTAAGAGTTAGCCAATAAGAAGCTAGAGCTAATGGACCAAGCAGTGATTTAATGAATATAGTTTCTGTGTGATTATTTCGGGGCTAAGCAGCTGGGACTAATTAGCAGCCTCCTCCTACATTTCCCAGTATGTAGGATTCTTATGAATCTCTTGAATTGCCTAAGTGTTTGTGATAAGACTGGCTTTGGCTCCTTATATGTGATCTGTTTTGGCAAAAGCCCCATGAGCTGCTGTTTGGACTGCAGAGTTTCCAAGACTTCCCCTGTCGCCTGCCTATTGGTGAGGAGGCATTCTTGCAGAACACAGAACAAGCCTACACCATCATCAACACAAGAGACTGAAGAATGTGATTTAAGGATTTTTATGGCTAAATTGGTTTAAACCCTCAAGAGTGATGGTATTGGGGGACGTGAAATTAAAGGTTTCTTTGCCATAAACAGATCTGTTGGAAGACAACCAAGCTCACTGCTTTAACACATTGACTATGGGCACCTTACGTGCTATGGTGGCAGGATTGGGTTGTTGAAGATTATACAGCCCGTGAACCCTAACATGTTTACAGTTTTGCCTCCCAGAGGAGCTTATTGAGTGCTGTCTTAGAGGTACTTTGATGTTTCTGCCAATACACTTTTAAATAAGCCTCTTTGGCCCACTGCCAGTCCCTCATAAGAGTTTTATGACTTAAACCAGTCTTAAGGACCTCATACTCCAGAATGATGGAACCCCCCAGCCTTCTAGCCTACGATGTTCTTGTTAGTTGCCTTCCGTTCTGTGCTATTGTCTGCAGTTCTTACGTTGCAAATGCTAAGAACGGTCTTGTGAGAGGCCATGGATGAATACCAAACTTCATTCTGCAAAACTGGTGTTTGAGACCTCCAAGTGCTATGTCTACTCCCGCCCTTTCAGCCGTCTCCACATTCCTCTTTCTATTCAGCTGCCTGGATGAAATGGAGATATGCTGCCACTTTGGGGCTAGCTAATGCTTACGTGTTTAGGGAAGGCAATGTCTGACAGCCTGTCAAAAACGAAAGTCTGTTTTGTACTTGCAGCAAGCCAGGTCATTTCCCAATCCCCGTCTCCTCTCATCCTATGTAGACGAGTAAACAGATTTTGATAGAGTCCCAATCCTGGGAACCTGCTACATACAGAATCCAGCTCTAACACTTTCTAGGGTCAGAGAGGAAGATGCAGCCTCTTGCAATGGAAATCTAGCCAAAATAGTTACACATTAAAAAGCAGGAAGGAAAATGCCCAAAAGGCAAGAGTCAAAGGGATAGCCATGAACACCATCACAGGGGCACAACATACTATCAGAGACTGCATACAATGTAAGGGCTAACCAGAAAAACGTGGCAGGTCTGGAATCATCAGGGACTTCTCTGGACATTGAAAGAGAAGCAGAGTGGATGAATCGAGACACAGGACAGAATTAGCACAGGACTGGGAACAAAGGAAGAGGGTGTAGAGCTAGTACAAAGCCAAGGCAGAAGGTTCTTGGTAATACTCCTGAGGAAAGAACGCGAGGAGAGCTCAACGGGGTCTCCTAGAGGCAAGGCTGAGTCTCTCAGTGGGTGGCACTCCAGTTTCTCTATTATAGGCCACAACCATGACGTCAAGGACTTCAGAAAGGAGCCGCCAGCACATCTTTAACTATTAATATTACCAATGTAAACAAAGAGAATGAATGAATTTATCTCCAGAAACCTCTGGCCTACTTACCGGCCACCAGGCCACCTCTCGGCCAGCCAAGAAGAAGCCTCCAACAGTGCCTCTGTTGCTTTTCATCATTGCCTGAGTAGGAGGGAAGAAAAGAGAGAGATAAATGGCAGCAGGTACAGCTCAGTGCTCCATTTACACTGGCCAGGGTGCTAGCAGGAGTGAATTGTCAGCATTGTTGCCTGGACCAAGTCTCAATGGAATTCACGGACCAGGAGCATTTTAAGAAAGCATCCTCCCTGCAGAGCAGCCACTGGCTGTCAGTTGTGAACACAGCATGAGGTGCTGTGCTGTGTTGGGTGAATATTTGCATCATAGACTTCAGTACTGAAAAGGCAGGAAGAGAACACAGTGGTTCCAGGGGCCTCCTCACCGAGTCAGAAATTCAGACAATAAGGGGAAATAAAGAGAGTGAGATAGTATGTTTTGCCCCTTTTTCCATGTGCTGGAGATACAATCAGAGTAAGTCTGCTGTTCTCAGTCTTCCCTCTATTCAAATAACTGTGTTGCCTTAAAAATAAGCCCACCCAATACTACCACATGCCAGGAAACGATTCAGATATGACAATGACATCAGTAACAATCTATTGTTGTCTCAGTTTATCATGACACACTTCTTCCATTCTAAGACACTGTGCCCCGAGCTTGGCGCCCGCCCAAAAGCCTGCGTGGTTCCCACATACCCACAGCCCCACAGCTAGCACGACTATGAAGTAGAAGACAATGACAGAGATATCAGCAGCATTTTGAATGCGCTGTGACATCGCAGGAGGCTCCCCGGTCTGAGTCGTAGCAGCAGGACTCAATGTACTATCCATGGCTTCGGGAGGTTCTGCTCCCTTCCTAGGGAAGACTTCTATGTTTATGTGGCACTGGATTAATGATCAATCCTCAGACAAATGGAGCAAGATATCAGAACTGATCTTGAACACATGAACCTTAAACCTCTCCTGTGTGCCCCTGTTTTGGGACCTTGGCCCTTCAGCAGTCAGTGTCCTTGGTAGTGTGTAAGAGTAAGTGATAAATGTGAGAAATGGGGTACGAATCAGAAGCGATGAGCAGAGTGTCCACTGATGGAAAAGACAACACATTCGAGACTGGACAGGTTCTGCTGCAGACAGGGGAAAGAGTAAGGAGGGAGCCAAAGAGGGCAGATGTAACGAGTGTCAGAGCAGAACAAGGACTCAGGAAAGCTTCCTTTTAAAACACAAATATTCTCTACGGTGGAAAAAAAGTCATCTCTTGAAAATAAGGTTAATTCACCAGGTGGTGGTGGCGCACACCTTTAATCCCAGTACTCAGGAGGCAGAGGCAGGCGGATCTCTGTGAGTTCGAGGCCAGCCTGGTCTACAAGAACTAGTTCCAGGTCAGGCACCAAGCTACTGAGAAACCTTGTCTCAAACAAAAACAAAACAAAACAAAATAAATAAGATTAATTCTTTATTTATTTCAAGGTTTCCAAAGCGTTGTATTTCTCTGGGGCTTATAATTTAAATGAAATTTATGTCACAGTTCAAGACTATGGTGTTGTGGGATTCTGATCAAAGGGATGGGACTCCAGTGCTTCTGTAGGAAACAGCGTTTATTTATACTACCACACTGGGTAGAGTCCCGGATCAAAAGAACCAAATGACAAGTACAGTATAATAGGGCTTTTAAAATGTGATTTCTGCTACTTCATCTCCCATACCTGATAACTTATAATTTTATTGGCTATTTTAAAACCTCAAGGTATGATTCTGTAGATGGCCTGGATGTGGAGGAAGAGGGGGCTACTTGGGTGATGTGGCAAGGTCTCACATAAGCATTTAGGCAGATACTAGGCCACACAGGAGCTATGTTTTTCTTCTTTCAAGGTTTCTGGAAAGGCTTACTGTGGTAGTTTGAATAAAAATGGCCCCCATAGACTCAGGGAGCACCAACATTAGGAGGTGTGGCCTTGTTGGAGTAGGTATGGCTTTTTGACAGACAGAGGAAGTCTGTCGCTAGGGGGTGGGCTTTGAGGTCTCAGGAGCTCAAGCCCAGGCTCAGTAATCACAATCACAGGAAGACATGTTGCCTGCAAATCAAGATACAGAACTCTCAGCTCCTTCTCCAGCACCATGTCTGCCTCCCTGCCACCATGCTTCCCACCATGATGATAATGAACTAAACTTCTGAAGCTGCAAGCCTACACCCAATTAAATGTTTTCCTATGTAAGAGTTGCTGTGGTCACAGTGTCTCCTTATAGCAATAATAATTCAAACTAAGACAGAAGTTGGTACCATAGGCTGGGGTTTTGTTGTGATCGGTCTGACCATGCTTCTCTTTGGAGGAATGTGGAGGATGGGACTTTGGACTAGAAAAACAGTTGAATACTTTAAGTGGGGCTAAGTGAACCATACTAGTAGGAACAAGGAAGACAGACGTACTGTGGGTGATTTGAACTGTGGGGACCTGTCTCAAATGGTTTCAGAGGAGAATTGTTGGGAGCTGTGAACCCCCAGACAAACAAGAGTCTCCTGCAACAGCTAGGTTTATATTACTAGGCATGAGTTCCTGACAGTTGAATGGGTATTAGGCCCAAATAAACAATTATTGATTATACCCAAGATGAAAGTTCCGTTAATGTATTGTTGAAGGATATGGTGTTGATCCAGTCATGGTTCTTGGGCTTTTGTGTGCGCACGTGTGCGTGTGTGCATGCGTGTGTGTGCATGCGTGCATGTGTGCATGTGTGCATACACACATTGTTATTTTGCCTACATGTATGCCCGTGTGAGGGTGTCAGAGCCTCTGGAACTGGAGTTACAGGCAGTTGTGAGCTGCCATGTGGATGCTGGAAAGTGAAACCTGGGTCCCTTGGAAGAGCAGGCAGAGCTCTTAACCATGAAGCCATCTCTCCCGCCCCTGATTCTCAGGCTTTCCAGCTAGGTAGAATGGTTGATAATTTCTCCTCCTTTGATAGATTGCATGGCACACTCCAAATCTACGAGAGCTAGTAAGAAGGAGGCTTCCAAGTCCTTGGTCTCTCTAAGAGCTATAACTGAAGTGTGTGGCGTCTTCAGCAATAGAGAATTGACTTCATGTTCTGGCAAGCAACCAAGGGCAACAGCAATAGCTTGTATTGCTTTGATAACCTGTTAGACACCCCACCCTACCCCTGGCTTACTTGCAAATAATAGCTTAAAGGGATAAATCCCCTTCCTGGCCTTGGGTTTTTTTTACTCTGTGGTTCCAGGGACCAGGTAGCATTATCTCATCACAGGGAGGCAAATCCATTAAAACAGTCTGCTTGCAAATGCGTGCACGCGTGCAAGCGCACGCACACACACACACACACTTATCTATACACACACACCATAAGTAAGCTTATAAAGTAAGGTATCTCTACAGCTCCTCCAAACATCCTCAGAGTTGTTTACCCCTACATTCTGCTCCCCTTTCTCCATATTAGCCTCCTTCACTAAGGCCCCTCCCTTCCTTTTCCTCTTTGCCCTTTCATAGCACCTACGCTGCCATCCCCTTCTCGGGAGATCTTTCCCACCCATACCCTCACCCAAAGGTCCCATTCTACTTTCCTGGATTCTATGGGTTATTACAAATTATAGAATCAAACCTAAAATATTGGACCTAGGGGTTGGAGAGATGGCTCAGCAGTTAAGGATACTGGCTGTGTCACACTCTCTGGGACCTTCCCAGGGGGACAGAATCCAGCCCCCCCATTCCCTAAGCTTTTCTGGCCATCCAGTGGGGTGTGTTCCTGCTGCTGGCTTTCCTTACCCCATCCCACCCTGCCCCCAAGCCCGCCTTTTTGCCTGTGAGGTCCTTGGACTCTGCAACACAGCCTGCATCCGTACTGAGGGGATCTGAGAGGTAGTCAGCACTCATAAACCTGGACAGCCGGATGCCCGACTCTCCAGGACCTTACCAGTGGGCCAGAACATAGAGGCCCCTCCACAACTCCCTAGCTTTTCTGGCCAGCCAGCTGGGAGTGTCCCTGCTGCTGGACTTTCCTCCAACCCACCCTGCCCCCAAGCCTGCCTTTTGCCTGTGAGGTCCTTGGAATCCTCAAACACAGCCTGCTCCAGTGCTGAGGGGATCTAAGAGAGGGAAGATCAAGAAAAATTCCCAAGTACTCAGTCAGCCACAGCAAAGATTTGACCAAGATGCCAAGATTCTGCTGGCCTCATTTGAAGGAAGAGATGGGTAGGCACCAATGCAAGAATTCCTCCAACATCTTGAAAAGCAACATGGTAATACCAGAATCTAGTGAACATGCAATAGGAAGACTTGAATACCCTAACCCAGAAGAAGTAGAAGTAAACAACTTTAAACGTAACCTTATGAAAATGAGGAGACCTTTAAACAGGAAGTGAAAAACTCCCTTAAAGAAATGGAAGAGAAGACAAACAAAAACTTAGAAGAAATTAATAAATTCCTAAAAGATACCCAAGAAAACCAAGTAAAAGCAATCAAACAGGTAAAGGAAACAATTCAAGACTTGAAGACCAAAATGGAGGTAATAAGGAAAACACAAACTGAGGGATGGCTGGATATGGAAAATCTGGGTAAACAAACAGGAACTACAGAGACAAGTATAACCAACAGAATACAAGAGGTAGAAGAAAGAATCTCAGGCGCTGAAGATATTATAAAAGAAATAGACTCATTGATCAAAGAAAACAGCAAATCCAACAAATTCTTAACACAAAACATCCAGGAAATCTGGGACACCATGAAAAGATCAAACCTAAGAATAATAGGGGTAGAAGAAGGAAAAGAATTATAGCTCAAAGGCTCAGAAAATATATTCAACAAAATTATAGAAGAAAACTTTCCCAACTTAAAGAAGGATATCCCTATGAAGGTACAAGAAGCTTACAGAACACCAAATAGACTGGATCAAAAAAAAAATCCCCTCACCATATAATAATCAAAACACAAAACATACAGAATAAAGAAAGAATTTTAAGAGCTGCAAAGGAAAAAGGTCAAGTAACATATAAAGGTAAACCTATCAGAATTACACCTGACTTCTAAATGGAAACCATGAAAGCCAGAAGGTCTTGGATAGATGTGTTGCAGACACTAAGAGACCATGGATGCAAGCCCAGACTACTATACCCAGCAAAGCTTTCTTTCACCATCGATGGAGAAAACAAGATATTCCATGACAAAAAAAAAAAAGATTTAAACAATACGTATTCACAAAGCCAGCCTTATGGAAAGTACTAGAAAGAAAACCTCAACCCAAGGAAGCTAACAACACCCACAATAGCACAGACATCAAACAACCCTCCACCAACACAACTCAAAGAAGGGAAACACAGAAACACTACCACCAAAAAATAACCGAGTTAACAACCACTGGTCATTAATATCTCTTAATATCAATGGACTCAATTCACCTGTAAAAAGGCACAGGTTAAGATAATGGATACGAAAACAGGATCCAGCATTCTGCTCTTTACAAGAAAAATACCTCAACCTCAAAGACAGACACTGCCTCAGAGTAAAGGGTTGGGAAAAGGTTTTCCAATCAAACAGACCTAAGAAACAAGCAGGTGTGGCTATCCTAATATCTAACAAAATTGATTTCAAACTAAAATCAATCAGAAGAGATGAAGAAGAATACTTTATACTCATAACAGGAACAATTCATCAAGATGAAGTCTCAATCCTGAATATCTATGCCCCTAATATAAAAGCACCCACATTTATAAAACAAACATTACTAAAACTCAAATCACACATCAAACCCCACACACTAATAATAGGAGATTTCAACACTCCTCTCTTGCCAATGTACAGATCAACCAGACAGAAACTTAACAGAGAAATAAGAGAACTAACAGATGTAATGAATCAAATGGACTTAACATACATCTATAGAACACTCCACCCAAACAGGAAAGAATATACCTTCTTCTCAGCACCTCATGAAACCATCTCAAAAATTGATCACATACTCGGTAACAAAGCAAACATCCAACTTATAAAAAAAAATTGGAGTAACCACCTGTGTTTTATCAGATCACCATGGAGTAAAGTTAGAATTTAACAACAATACTACCCCCAGAAAGCCTACAAACTCATGGAAACTGAACAGTCAACTACTGAACCACCCCTGGGTCAAGAAAAAAATACAGAAAGAAATTAAAGTCTTTCTTGAATTCAACGAAAATGAAGACACAACATACCCAAACCTATGGGACACTATGAAAGCAGTGCTAAGTGGAAAGTTCATAGCACTAAGTGCCCACATAAAGAAAACAGAGAAAGCGCACATTAGAAATTTAACAGCACACCTGAAAGCTCTAGAAAAAAAAAAGAAGCAGACTCACCCAGGAGGAGAAGATTTGAAATAATGAAACTGAGGGCTGAAATCAACAAAATAGAAACACAGAAAACAATTCAAAGAATCAATGAAACAAAGAGCTGGTTCGTTGAGAAAATCAGCAAGATTGACAAACCCCTAACCAAACTAATCAAAAGGTGGAGAGAGAACACCCAAATTAACAAAATCAGAAATGTAAAGGGGGACATAACAACAGACACTGAGAAAATTCAGAGAATCATTAGGTCTTACTACAAAAGCCTGTACCCCACAAAATTGGAAAAACATAAAAGAAATGGGCAATTTTTTAAGATAGATACCATATACCAAAATTAAATCAAGACCAGGTGAACAATTTAAATAGACCTATAAGTCACAAGGAAATAGAAGCTGTCATCAAAAACCTCCCAACCAAAAAAAAAAAGCCCACGGCTGGATGGTTTTAGTGCAGAATTCTACCAGAACTTCCAAGAAGAGCTAATACCTATACTCCTCAATGTGTTCCACATAATAGAAACAAAAGAGTCATTGCCAAACTCTTTTTATGATGCTACAGTTACCCTGATACCAAAACCGCACAAAGACTCAACCAAGAAAGAGTATTACAGACTAGTCTCACTCATGAACATTGATGCAAACATTCTCAATAAAATACTGGCAAACCGAATCCAAGAACACATCAAAAAAATCATCCATCATGATCAAGTAGGCTCAGTTGCAGGGCTGGTTCAACATATGAAAATGTATCAATGTAATCCATCATATAAATAAACCAAAAGAAAAAAACTATATGATCATTTCATTAGATGCTAAAAAAGCATTTGACAAAATTCAACACCCCTTTATGATAAGATATTGTAGAGATTAGGGATACAATGATCATACCTAAATAGAATAAAAGCAATATACAGCAAGCCAACAGCTAACACCAAATTAAATGGAGAGAAACTCAAAGTGATTCCACTAAAATCAAGAACAAAACAAGACTGTCCACTCTCTCCATATCTCTTCAACATAGTACTTGAAGTTCTAGCAATAGCAATAAGACAACATAAGGAGATCAAGGGGATTCAAATTGGAAAGGAAGAAGTCAAACTTTCGTTATTTGCAGATGATATGATAGTGTACATAAGTGACCCCGAAAACTCTACCAGAAAACTCCTACAGCTGATAAATACCTTCAGTGATGTGGCAGGATATAAGATCAACTCAAAAAAATCAGTAGCCCTCCTATACACAAAGGATAAAGAAGCTGAGAGGAAAATCAGAGAAACATCACCTTTCACAATAGCGACAAATAGTATAAAGTATCTTGGGGTAACACTAACCAAGGAAGTGAAAGACCTATTTGACAAGAACTTTAAGTCTTTGAAGAAAGAAATTAAAAAGGATACCAGAAAATGGAAAGATCTCCCATGCTCTTTGATTGGTAGGATCAACATAGTAAAAAATGGCAATCCTACCAAAGGCAATCTATAGATTCAATGCAATCCCCATCAAAATCCTAACAAAATTCTTCATAGACCTTGAGAGAACAATAATCAACTTTATATTGAAAAACAAAAAACCCAGGATAGCCAAAACAATCCTATACAACTTCCAGAGGCATTACCATCCCTGACATCAAACTCTATTACAAAGCTACAATAATGAAAACAGCTTGGTATTGGCATAAAAACGGAGACATTGACTAATGGAATCGAATTGAAGACCTGGATATTAATCCACACACCTATGAACACCTGATTTTGGACAAAGAAGCTAAAATTATACAATGGAAGAAAGAATGCATCTTTAAAAAATGGTGCTGGCATAACTGGATGTCTACCTGTAGGTGAATAAAAATAGATCCTTATCTATCACCATGCACAAAAATCAAGTCCAAATGGATTAAAGACCTCAATATAAATCCAACCACACTGAACCTGATAGAAGAGAAAGTGGGAAGTAGCCTGCAATACATGGGCACAGGAGACCACTTCTTACATATAACCCCATTGGCACAGACAATATGAGCAACAATGAATAAATGGGACCTCCTGAAACTGAGAAGCTTCAGTAAAGCAAAGGACACGGTCATTAAGACAAAAAGGCAACCTAGTGAATGGGAGAGGATCTTCACTAACCCCACATCAGACAAAGGTCTGATCTCCAAAATATATAAAGAACTCAAGAATCTAGACATTAAAATCCTAAATAACCCAATTAAAAAATGGGGTGATGATCTGAACAGAGAATTCTCAACAGAAGAAGTTCAAATGGCCAAAAGATACTTAAGGTCATGTTCAACTTCCTTAGCAATCAGGGAAATACAAATCAAAACAACTTTGAGATACCATCTTACACCTGTCAGGATGGCTAAAATCAAAACCATCAATAATAGCTTATGCTGGAGAGGATGTGGAGTAAGGGGAACACTCATCCATTGCTGGTGGGAATGCAAACTTGTGCAACCACTTTGGAAATCAGTATGCGGTTTCTTGAAAATTGGGGTCAACCTACCTCAGGATCCAGCAATACCACTCTTGGGACTATACCTAAAAGATGCCCAATCATACTACAAAAGCATTTGTTCAACTATGTTCATAGCAGCGTTATTTGTAATAGCCAGAACCTGGAAACAACCTAGAGGCCCCTCAATGGAAGAATGGATAAAGAAAGTGTGGAACATCTACGCATTAGAGTACTACTCAGCGGTAAAAAAAAAACAATGACATCTTGAATTTTGCATGCAAATGGGTGGAAGTAGAAAACACTATCCTGAGTGAGATAACCCAGACCTAAAAATATGAATATGGTATGTACTCACTCATTAGTGGATTCTAGCCATAAACAAAGGACATTGAGCCAATAGTTTGCCATCCTAGAAAAGCTAAGTAATAAGGTGAACCCAAAGAAAAACATATATACATCCTTCTTGAAATTGGAAGCAGACAAGATCGCCAGGTAAAAGTTGGGAGCATGGGGACGGGGGAGGTAGAGGAAAGGAAGAGAGGGAGAGAGAGGAGAGAAGGGGAAGGTTGGGGAGAGCTTGGGGGAGTGGGATGGTTAAGATGGAGGAAGGGTGGATATGGGAGCAGGGAAAAAGATATCTTAATTGAGAGAGCCATTTTGGGGTTGGCAAGAGGCTTGGCTCTGGAGGGGTTCCCAGGAGTCCATGGGGATGCCCAGCTAGGACCCTGGGCAGTGGAGGAGATGGTGCCTGAACTGTCCTTATCCCGTAGTCAGACTGATGACTATCTTCAATATCACTATAGAACCTTCATTCAGCAACAGATGTAGACAGAGACAGAGACCCACATCAGAGCACTTGACTGAGCTCCCAAGGTCCAGTTGAAGAGCAGAAGGAGGGAGAACATGAGCAAGGAAGTCAGGACCGCGAGGGGTTCACCCACTGAGACAGTGTGCCTGAGCTAATGGGAGCTCACCAACTCCAG
>PVIU01030969.1:0-15442 GCA_004026605.1 Ondatra zibethicus | reverse complement strand
CCCATTTTTCCTTTAGAAAGAGATGTTTGAATTTAACTCCTTTATTTAGCTTTTTTCTTAACTATGACCAGTAGCAATTTGTAACTACCAACTCCATTAAATAATAATAAATATTCCTAACTCATTTTGGGGGGAAATGTGGGTTTAGTTTTCTAGACTATTTCCTGTTGATTGGGTATGCTGTTAATCTTTGGGCCCTGGAAAATTTATGATAATGGTTATGTCTTGGCTGGAGTAGTCTGTGGGGTTCAATCATCTCAGTCAGCAGCCTTGAAGCTCTTTTGAATGTTGGATTACTTCAGCCATCCATTGTCATTGGTATCTGGTCTACTTGCTCTGAAAATCCATAAACTTTTAAAGGAAACATACATATCTGCATTAATACAAATACAGACTTTGCATTGTACATAAATTAGTGAAAGATGAATTTTTTTATGTGTCTGAGCAAGTAAAAAGTATATCATGTGTCTTGTAAGTTTTTTTAGATTTATTTTTTCTTATGTTTGTAGTCAGGATTTTCAGGGGGTCTTCTTCAGTCAAACATGATTTTCTTTAACACAGAATGCATCCACAGCCTCTCATTTCCTGTGAAAATAAAGGCATAACCTCTTCCCCAAAGTAATACAATACATCATTGGCTTAAATTTTGAAATCAAGATATATTAAAATGTATATGTTTGTTTAATCTAGCAGTTTTTATGATTCAGTGTCCCTTAGCATCCAGATAACACAACAACATCTGAAATCCTGACTCTGAATATTTCCCATCTTTACATGGCTTTCTCTTTAATACTGCTTTATGTCCTCTTTAAGGACTTTGCCCTATAATATTTTAAACTATTTTTATATATTCTTTTTCTTCTCTCATCTAAGTCTATGCACATTTTAGAACATACTGTGAGCCAGTTAGAGGCCTTTTCCATCTGAATCTGTCTTTACTGTGTTTCTTTAACCTTTTATGTCTACATGAACAAAAACCCTAGACTGGCCATGCAGCATGTTAGTGGAGTTCTCAAGCCTGCAGCTGCTTCCTAAATAACCAACTCAGAGACTTCTGGTTACTTATAAAAGCTCATCCAAACACTTAGGCTTACTACTACCTAACTTTTACATTTAAATTAACCCATATTTCTTATCTATGCTTTGCCACTTTGTTCGTGGCTTGTTACCTCCTTTTCTACATATCCTACTTCCTCAGCGGCTGGCTAGAGTCTCTCCTGACTCTGCCCTTCTTTTATCCCAGCATCCTTAGTTTGGTTGCCATGCCTATACTTCCTGTCTGGCTACTGGCCAATCAGCTTTTTATTAAATGAATCCTAGTGACAAATCTTCACAGTGTACAAAAGAATTATGACATAGCATATTAGTACTTTGGCACCCCAAAGCTTCTTTGTTTACTTCTCTATAACAGTCTATCCAAAGAATCAACTTAATATTGAATTGATTCCTTTCTACAATACAAATCATTCCACAAGTAGTAAAAGAACTTTATAATGCACCAAGATTGATAGATAGCACCTTGAAGGGCCAATAAAAATGTTATCTGTCACATCCAGGTACAGACAGGCTGGAGAGATGGCTCAGTGGTTAAGAGCACTGGCTGCTCTTCCAGAGGTCCTGAGTTCGATTCCCAGCAACCACATGGTGACTCACAACCATCTGTAATGAAATCTGGCATCCTCTTCTGGCATGCGGGCATACATGTAGGCAGAATGTTGTATACATAATAAATAAATAAATCTTTTTTTAAAAAAAAGTTTTTCTAATCCTGAAGAGGGACCACTCCTTCCTTATCTGTGTTCCAGAATATGCCCCTTGATACTTACTAACATCTGGGACTAATTAAGAGTGTTAAGAAAATATAGTTTCTGATCATCTCAGAATTTAACTCACCCTACTTTCTCTGCATGACCACATGTTATGAGTATAAATGTATTTTCATGTAAGGCAGAGGTATATACCTCTGCATGTGTGCATGTGTAGAGGCAGCAAGTCAACCACAGGTATCTGTTCGTAGGAGGCATCCTCCTCGTTGGTTTTAGAAAGACGATCTCTTACTGAAGCTTCGGACTTGCTGATTAGTCTACATGGGTGGTCAGCAAGCCACAGGGATTCCCCTGTCTTGGCTTCCCCAGTGTTATAATTACATGTGCTTGCAACCACACCCAGGTCTTTGTTTTTTTGTGTTTTTTTTTTAATGTGAATGCTGGGATTTGAGCTCAAGTCCACATGTTTATGGGGCTAGAACTTTATTACTGAGCTAACTGCCAAGTCCTCCCTCTTGGTGTTCACTCTGTTTTCAGTTGTTTTATTTTTCTTCAAGTGAGTCAGAGAAGATTTTAAAAGGCATGTTATTCCAAATTTCTACTGAACTTTAAGTTTCTTAGCTTCACCTGAATGCTACTGTAACCTGGTAAAAGTAGTATTAAGCATTTCCTACAGAAGTTGAGGGTCTGCACACCATCCTAACACACAAGTCCAAGTGCACATTTCTGTTGAGTGGACGTAACAATAGTAGTGACATTTTATTCAAAGGGTCAGTGGTTGCCACAAAATGATTTTGCTATTGGATAACTGTTTAGCACATTAAGTTTCATTCCTTTTACTAGAAGCTCAGAAAAGCAGAAAGAGTGACAGAAACTCAAGTGGTTTCCTATATATAACCCACTTCCTGCCCTGGTGTGATAACAAGAGCACTGGGCTGAATAAAATCTCACTTAACAACTGGGTGCTGGTATGATTAGAAGTGACTCTAACAGCCTTTCTGAACTTTGGTTTCCTCACCTGGAAAGAGTTCAGTTTAGAGAAAAGTCAGTAGCTGTCAAGCTATATTGTTCTATAGACACTAGTCTTACAAACTGTGTATGCATTCCAGTAACTGTTCTGTTGGCACAGTTTTCAAGTCACAGCATAAGATTTGCATTTGTCCAATTCTAGCTTCTAGAATCCTCTAGGTAAACCAGTACCTCCCAAGAAAAGAGAGCAGTGCTCTGGCAGGAGTCCTTGCAGTATTCAGTGTTCCCTGGAGAATGACTAACCTAGACTTTGCTGAATAGCCATGACTGCAAAGTACTATGGGTATATTTTAGAGTCCTCTTCTCTTCTTTAAAGCATGGACATTGCACAGTTGGCAAGAGTGTATAATAAGTGGCTCATGGAAAATGGTGAGTTATGAAAGAGGGGGAATCGAAAATAAGCAGAGAGTTCACTGATGTTTCTTAACCTTATTTATCAATCTTATGTTATTTCATGGTTCTTCAAAAATGATTTGAAAGGGCTAGGGAGACAGCTTATGGGATAAAAGAACTTGCCACACAAGAATTAGGATCTAAGTACAAACCTCTGATATACACATAAAGCTAGACACAGAAGCACAGGTCTGTATATTACCAGCACTCCTAATGAGACATGGGAGGTGAAGACAAGAGAATCCATGAAGGTGCATGAGTCAACTAGTCTAGTGTACACAGTGTCCCTTCTCAAGAAAGATGAAAGGTGAAGGCTGACAGCTAAGGATGTTGTCACCTCAACACACATGTGTTGTCAGTTGTTTTCCTTCATTCAAAGAGACATAATGCACATACATAGATTTGTAAAAATTGCTTCAGTTATGGGTTGTGTCAGTCATCAATCACCAAAAAGTTAAACTACTCACTTTTCTATTATTTTGATCTCTTAAGTGGCTTTCTTCACCAAATTTATAAAATTTGTCATATTAAATAGCAGTTATTCTGAAAATAATTTTATAATGTAAGTCAAAGTATTAAAACACCTTTAAAAGGTGAGATCACAACACAGATATTTGATTTTTTTGTTTGTTTTTGTGTTTTGTTGTTGTTTTGTTTTGTTTAGAAAGCCAGTTTTGGTTGTTTAAGTGAGAATCTAAGCTAAGGGAGGAATTTGCATTTGCAGGTTCCATTCAGCAGCTGTCCGTGCAAGGAGAGACGGTTGAACTGTGTCCAAGGAAAGCATCAGATTTCCAGAGAGAAAGGGGTTATTTTGCTTAACAACTCTTTCCTGTCTATCACGGTAGGGAAGCCGTGGCAGCAAGAGTTCAGAGCAGCTGGTCACATGGCACCTGCAGTCTGGAAGCAGAAGACATTGAATGTTAGAGCACAGCAATTTTTCTCCCTTTTAAGCAGTGTGGAATCCAAGACGAGGACAAAGTGCCACCAAATTTAAGGTGCGCCTTCCCACTTTAGTTCTAATCAGAATCATCCCTTAGGAGCATGGCCAGAGACAAAGCTAATCCAGACCATCCCTTACAGGCTCGCCTCACAGTCACTCTGGAGCTCGGCATGTAGGTAATCAGCATTAACTAGCACAGCCTGTTTAGAGCAATTCATAATCTAGTTGAGGGTTAGAAATTTTGCTGAATTGGATTATGTGGAATTTTGATGTCTAATTTCATGAGTTTTTTGTATATTTTGGAGATCAGTCCTCTGTCTGATGTAGGGTTGGTAAAGATCTTTTCTCATTCAGTAGGCTGCCTTTTTGTCTTATTAATTGTGTCCTTTGCCTTATAGAAGCTTCTCAGTTTCAGGAGGTCTCATTTGTTTATTGTTGTTTTCAGTGTCTGTGGTACAGGGGTTATATTTAGGAAGTGGTCTCCTGTGCCCATGTATTGATGACTATTTCTTTCTCTTCTATCAGGTTCAGAATGGTCGGATTTATATTGAAATCTTTAATCCATTTGAACTTGAGTTTTCTCCATGGTGATAGTTACGGATCTATTTGCATTCCTCTACATGTTGACATCCATTTATGCCGGCACCATTTGTTGAAGAATCTTTCTTTTTTCCATTGTATAATTTTAGCTTCTTTGTCAAAAATGAGGTGTTCATAGGTGTGTGGATTAATATCCATGTCTTTGATTCGATTCTACTGGTCAACCTGTCTGTTTTTATGTCAATAGCAAGCTGTTTTCATTACTGAAACTCTATATTAAAGCTTGAAGTCAGGGATGGTGATGCCTCCAAAAGTTCCTTTATTGTACAGGATTGTTTTGGCTCTCCTATTTTTGTTTCTTTGTTTGTTTTGTTTTCACATATGAAGTTGATAATTGTTTTTGAAGGTCTATGAAGAAATGTGTTGGAATTTTCTTGGGGATTGCATTGAATCTATAGATTGCTTTTAGTGGATACTAGCTGTAAAGCAAAGGATATTGAGCCTATAGTTCATGATCCTAGAGAAGCTAAGTAACGAGGTGGACCATAAGGAAAACATACATAGATCCATGTAGAAAGGGGAAATAGACAAGATTGCCTGACAAAATTTGGAGCATGGGGGTAGGAAAAGAAGGGGATGGGGGGAGAAGGGGGAATGAAAGGGGAAAAGGAGGGGAAAAGGGAAGAAGGGAGGAGAACTTCAGGGAATATGATAGTCGAGATTGAGGAAGGACAGAGATGACAGCAAGGAATGATATATTTTGATTGAGGGAGCCATTATGGGGATAGCAAAAACCTGGCACTAGAGAAATTTCCAGGAATCCACAAGGATGACCCCAACTAAGACCCTAAGCAATAGAACAGAGGGTGCCTGATCAGGTTTTACCCTGTAGTCAGACTGATGAATATCTTATCTTCATCCAGCAACTGATGGAAACAGAGCAAAGACCCGCAACAGAGCACTGGGCTGAACTCCCAAAATCCAGTTGAAGATTGGGAGGAGTGAGAATATGAGGAAAGAGGTTAAGTTCCTGGTGGGGACACCCAACAGTTTACCTGAGCTAATGGGTGTTCACCAACTCTAGCCAGACAGGGATAGAATCAGCATATGTCCAAACCAGTCCTTCTGAATGTGGGTGACAGTTGTATGGCTGGGGCATACTGCAGGGCCACTGTCTGTAGTACCAGGATTTATCCCTACTGCTTGTACGGGCTTTTTTGGAACCTATTCTCTTTTGATGGATGGATACCTTGCTCAGCCTAGATATAGTAGGGAGGGGCTTGGACTCAACCCAAAGCAATGTGCCTTACTCTCTCTCTCTCTCTTTTCTTTTTTAATTTCTTTTAAATAATATTATTCTAGATGCTAAATATCATGAGAATTTTCGTTATAGTGAAGTGAATTCATAAGTATTTCAATTCTCTTATAAATAATAATTTTGTTTATTATAGCATGGGAGAGGAGGGAGTGGGAACTGGGATTGGTCTGTAAAAAAAAAGAGTTTCTTTATTTAAAAATGTAAAATAAAAGAAATATATACATTTCCTTAACAGTCTCATAAATAGGTTACATTTCTTCATCTTATTTTATCGATTTGTGTAGATGGATGAGTCATGTGAATGCACAAGCAGAAGTTGAAGAACACCCTGAAGTAGTCAGTTCCTCCCAACATGTGGGTCCCAGGAATCAACACCCTGCAGTAGTCGGTTCCTCCCACCATGTAGATCCAGGAATCAACACCATGAAGAAGCCGGCTCCTCCCACTATGTAGGTCCCAGCAATCAACACCCTGCTGCATTTGGTTCCCCCCACCATGTAGGTCCCAGGAATCAGTCAGACCCTCTGGCTTGGCAGAAGTATCTACTAGTTGAACCATCTCAGTAGCCTCTCTTTAACAATCTTGAATATTAATAACAATATAATTTGGTGAATAGAATAATTAATATTATTAAATGCAATTATAAAAATATAAAATAAACATCGATTCTATAATTCATTGCATAGTAGATCACTGACATTTATCCTAAGTCAGCTTATGTTTCATAACTATTTTAATATAAATTATGCTCATGTGTAAGATTTTTTTCACAGCTATTGGTATGTGGAAGATAGAAAATAAAGTTTGGGGAGCAAAGTCCTATATAATAACACAAAACAAATTTCACAATGTCATACATTTTGATATTAAGAAACTGCAAGTTTGAGCCTAATTTTCTAATAAAGACAAGTATTGGGTATTCTATAATGGCAAGGATAATCATTCACTTAGGAAAGATGCATGCATTTCTAGATTCTTGTTGGGTATCCCTGAAAAAGACTAGAATGAAACAGATTAACTCTCCTTGGAGAAGACACACACTGTGACTTGATTGAGGCCATGGTGTGATGCTGAAATGTGATTTTTATAGGAAAAGGGTTTGGCAGAGGTAGGCTTGGAATGCTCTGTTTAGGCAGGCTGAAGACTGTCTTGCAGCTCTCGCACTCCAGAGTGGACTAGAGTGCATCATCAGGCACTTTTCCTCATGTTTTTTCAATGAATCATCTTTTAGTAAACAATGAGCACTCACTATTTTCTAGACCTTTATAAATCTCCACAATACAATTGCTGTATATTGTTGACTGAATATAGAAGCATGTGCTTTAAAAGTAAATTTAATGTTTTATAAAAGATAAGCAGTTTGTGCTAGCTATTTCAGTTCCCGTCCTGACTTCCGCTAATGATGGGCTACAGTGTGGAAGTGTAAGCCAAATGAACTTTCTTCTCCCCAAATTGCCTTTGGTTAGGGTGTTTCATCACATCAATAGAAACCCTAACTAAATCAGAGCCTGAAAAGAATACAGAGCCTTGTTCTTAGCAGGAAGCCTAGGTCATATGAAAAGACAAAGGGGATACAAGCCTAGATTATCCCAAATACTAAGATGAGAGTTCTTTATGCTAATATTTACCTACTTTCAAAGGGGCCAGAATTTTATTTCCAAGTCTCACACAGTGGCAGTATTTTTTAAGTGAGTTTGAGGATCATCCCCAGTTTTATAAAAACCAACAATAAAAGCCACAGGAATGCACCATTAACCTTAATTTTAAGAGCTCAGACTTTCCAGGATAGAATAGTTACAAAATACATGCCAAGTAATGGAGATTTTTGACTTTTAAAATAAAAGTGCTAACTCAACTTATTCAATTAAGCATTAGAAAACATGAGCTTAACTTGAGAAAGACTCTGTAATTATTCCTCCAAACTTGGATGCAATAATGATTATGATTTCAGAACACAGAACCTAGTAACTGTCCTAGTCCATATCACTACAGACATCTGGCTCACATATGCCAGTGTTTTGGGAACTCTTACTCCTGGCTGATTATCAGAGAATGAACTTTTTTGTGCCAAAATGATTATCAACTTTCCAGTATTATATGCATTAATATTGAGAAATGTTAAGAAAGGAGAAAGGGGTCATTTGCTTATGTCTAACACTTTACAAACTATCAGCTAAGTGAATGACCATGTCTTGGACATCAATCTCCAATTGCCATGTAATTGAACAGCTTAAGGAAACAGAGAACTAGTGTTTCTCTAGTACAATATAATTTACAGTGTTTCTCTATAACTGTCTTAGAAGTATGGTCTGATAACCACTTGTTCATATCCACAGTTTCATCCACAAATTTGCTCATATTTTGTGCTTTTGATAACATTAAATCATTTCCGATTCTTAGAACTCAACATGTGCTTCATCCATTTCTCGCATGGTTGGAGCTTTAGCCTCTGTAATACATTTTCTTTTCATGCTCCCCTGACAAGCCCAAGCTCCACACTGTATCATGTTCAGATGCCTGCTCTTCTGGAAGCACAATTCCCAATCTCTTTCTACCACTTGTAGAATAATTATACCACACCCAAGGCAAACATCCTAATACCCCTGCTTAATGTCCATAACAATAAAATCAGTAGCTGTGCAGCAGCTACATAACACAACAGCTTCTCTGATTATAATAATATCTAACTAATTCACTGTGTTATAACAACATATAACGAAAACCGTATTTTCATAAACCATCTTTAATTTAGGACCAATGCATCATCGTATGCGAAAGAAATGTAAAACTTTCAGTCTAGTGTGGATTCCCTAAATACAAGGAATGACACAAATCCTGAGATGGAAGGCTTGCGTGGTTTTTTGGTGTATTACATTAGTCTCTGTGCCATAATCTTCTCATTGTCAGTAAGTCTGGCGCCATTCAGCAATTTCTAGTGTAATTGAGGCTCTCCACAGTTGTGTTCATCCTGAAGGCTCATTTCCTTAAGTGTCCTCCAGCTAGAATTTGGAATTTTAAATTGAAGTTTCTCAAGGATTTTTGAGGAAAAATGAAGAAATAATTCAACTTTCTTTTCATTACAAGGGAACAGGAAGGCAGATTAATGAAATGCAGTCACATAGACATTAGCTGTCAATAATGGTATGGCAGTTGGTCTATTGCTTGCCATCTATCTTCCACTGCATTTGATTGATGGGACACGCTGTACCTAATATAATGCATATTGAACTTTCCTTTAAGGATTAAAATGATGCCACTGTGTGAATGAGAAGCACTTTTGTATTTCAACAGGGTTGCTTCTACCAGGATTCACTGCAGAGAAAGCATAGCTGCTGTGATCGTGAAAGCAACAGTGTGTGCCTTTTTATATAAGCTATTCTATTACACACATTGCCGGCATGGAACATCTTATGTAATCATGTCCTGACCTGTTTTCGAAACATATAATTATCAGAAGTTAATGACACAGGTAGAAAACAAACACTCTAGAAATATGCCTGTAGGCATCCTTTCTGTAAGGGGAAAGAAGCAATTGTAAAGTGACCTGGTCTATGCAGGGGGAAAGTGAGATCTGAAGAAATGTATCACGATTAGTGTGAACTTAGTTCAACAGAAAGATAATAGGTTAAAAATATAAAATGGGTCCCGTTAGCCTTAAGTAAATCCTGGGATGACAGGTCTATTACAGCAATATAGCTGGATAAACACTCCTAGTGTGGAATGTCTGAGAGGAAGAAAGCATTCTCAGAAGCACAAGCCAAGGCCATTGCATCTTCTTAGCCCTTTTCAAGTAACCAGAGGAGGACCTGTATTCTGTTTCTGGCTCTCCTGGTTTAAAGTGTGGAAGAGAAATGAATGGGGGAATGTGCCAGAGAGGTCAAGGTTAAAATGAGAAAAATGGTACATATCCAAGCAGGTCTAATGGTCATCGGGTCTTAAATCATAGATTAAATTAAATATTTTAAATCTATCCCCCACTTCACAGCTGGGAAAAATTACAAGAATCAAGTTGTTGACTTAATCTCATACAGCTATATGCAGACATCGAGTAATAATATGGACTTTCTTATATCTCCTGCAGTATTCTTTATATGGCAATAAGAGTCTCTATAAAGCTATTAATAGAAAGAAATGGGAGAATATAAACAAAAAAACAATACCAATACCAAAAAAAACGCTTAAGTACAAGGAATTTGGATGATACCAAAGCAAAAATCAATACCTATAACTATTATGTCATTTATATGCAGATGCTTTGACTGATTTCCAGAGGGAAGTTCTCAGGAAGTTGGCTTCTGGCTTCTGTTTGCTTTGTTTTCAGTCAGCCTACCCTCATGGCTGAATTTGTTTTATGGGAAACTTGGGGCCTCTAAGAAGATGAAACCAAGATGTTTTAGCCATGAAAAAAGGCGAATGGAGGAGAAGTATAAAGTCCAATATTCTGTGAAGATGTTCCAGTGGAAAAGGTGCTTGATGAGCATGCATGGAGTACTGGGTTCAAATCCTCAGAACCCACATTAAGAGCCAAGTGCCACAGCCGTTCTCTAACCCCAAGTGCTGCAGGAGGTCGATGGAAGATTGTCCTTAAGCTCACTGACCGGTGACTCCAGCTGAGTCAATGAGCTTCAGGATCAGCAGGAGACCCTGTCTCAAAAACAAACTAGCTAATCAAACAACAAATTCAAAGTAGAAAAAAGTGATTTAGGAAGGTAGATACCTGACATTGACTTCTTTCCTACACCACACACACACACACACACACACACACACACACGCACGCACGCACGCACACACGTATACACACACACACACACACACACACACACGCATGGCCATATGCATACCGCAGAGACCATATAATCTACCTTCCTCACAAAAAAGCACATTAAAATACAGAATCTGCCTACCAAATAACAAGAAAACCACCATGCATACGTTAACTTAAAAAAAATTCTATTCGTAAGTAATTCAATTAAAATTGATTATGAATTCTGGGGGTGATGTATTCTTCTTCTAACTCCATCCTGATGCTGGTAGGAATGGATACTGACATGAGTGCTCCATGGAATAACTAAATTATCATCAGTTTTATAATGCATAATGACATCAAGGGAGATTGCAGAAAAATCATCCGCTTCCAGACTAGCCAAATAGATTCTCTGACCTCTGCTTGTTTGTCTGCACGGAGACTATCTGTACAGATAGCTTTATCTGGAATTCTGCTTCAACCCTGTAGAAGCAAGATCCAGCATCACAGATAAGCAAGGATCTTCTGAGTATCTACGAATATCCCTCAGAAATTGGTATACTTTACTATAAAAATGTATTCTATGGGCAGTTTTACTATTGAATACTAAAATGTCTGTGCCTTTGGATTATCATTCTTATAACACAGTGTTGCTATGCAACAGTGTCAGACTGACCTGCTATTTCCCCTTCTATTTAATACAGGACAGCTGAGGAAATTTTCCATGTACTAAGTGCATTTTAATGTCAAAAATTACTAGCTCTTTGCCCTGATAGAGTCCATGATAAACCAGGTGGTGCTATTTGGACTATGCTTGACCCCACAATTGACCGCCTGTGATTTTCCATGAGAGTGCCTTCATATCAAATTCTTATGTTTATTAGTGAGAATTATACAACTAGTTGGCTACCATGATGGAGAAAAGCTGGACTTGGTAAGTATGAACATACTGTGAGATGGAGACATGAAGACCACTAGTAATCTCTGTGAATATTTGCAGTGCTCAGTACCATAGGGTCAGAAGACTAAACAGTGAGAAAATCAGATTCACCTTGCTCACAATAATTTCTCTGTTCATCATTCAATTACACATCATTCAATTATACTATGTTATTTAGTTGTGAACTTCTGGCATCATCAGACACTTGTTCAGAACAAACACAATAGACTTCTGGAATGCTTCACTAAGGTTATCTTTGTAATGCCACTATTTGTTATGGAATGGTAGTTTGTAATATTGCTGTATCCTGCCTATCCTCTGGGAAATATTTGGTTATAAAGATGATACTCAGTAATTTTGCTTCTTTGGAAAGAAGTCATAGAAGTCTTTTCTGAATATCTATCTTTGAATAAATCTTGAGTGTGCAAAAATAGAGACACCTGAAAATAGGGGATAATATTAGCCAAATCAGAGTAAAATACAATGAAGTCTTAGAATTTCTGAATGTGCGAGTGGATCTGATATATTCCCAACATACAAATCAGAGCAAAATACAATGAAGTCTTAGAATTTCTGAATGTGCGAGTGGGTCTGGTATATTCCCAACATATTAAGGAGTAGACAAAAAGGCACATGAAAAGAAGAAATAGGGGAGAAGGAACAGATCTCATGGATGGTGTGGATCATGGATAAGTTTTATGGGCTCTTCTCTCATTGATGGACTAAGTCATTTATGTCATTCAGTCATTTATTTCATCTTTCTTACAAATGCTCTACCACTGAGCTCTATCCCTAGCCATATGGATTCAGAACTTGATGGCTGTTTTGGGAGCATTTCATTTCCCTTCAGAAACATTACCATAGTGGTAGATAGGTTTGCCCTACCAAGAACTCTCCCAGCAGCCAGATTAATGGGCAAAGAGGCAACAGCTATAGCTACAACCACAATGCCAAGCCAGTGCCTGTCAGACCCAGGGAGTCAGCAGGTGCAACGGGGGGAGCATAGTCACCCCCCCTTGGACATGGGTACGGCTGAGAAGCTTGAATCAGGCTGACTGAATTCATCAAAGGTGGAGAATATAGAGAGGCTCCATGGAAGAACTCCAAGGTTTGAAATGTAAGAGCTCAGACAGAAAGGATTACAGGGAGCTAATTAAGTTAGCACCTCTGTCTATGCTTTGCACCCAACATTGATCTATGGCAGAAGCAATGATAGAACTGGATAGAGCCTTTTCATACTGCATTAGACCTTGCTTATGTTTTATTATGCTGTCTTTTTTAGTTGTGAACTTCTAGTATCATCAGACACTTGTTCGGAATACACACAATAGACTTCTGGAGTGCTTCACCAAGGTTATTTTTGTAACTCCACTATTTGTTAAGGAATGATAGTTTGGGTTGTTGCCTTATCCTGCCCATTATCTGGGAAATCTTTTGTTGTATAGATGATTTAATACTAGACAAGCCAAGCAACAACAACAAGCAAGAGGCTCTTCAAGTGATAATACTCACTTGGAAAATGAAGTTTTATTCTAATAGAAATTGTAGGATAGAGAATTATTGCAAAAGAAATTCACATAATTTGTTTGCTTATGTATGAGTTTGCCCATGCCCATGAATAACACTTGCTAGATGCAGAGAACATTACCTAGATTAGTCTGGCTGCACATGGGAGCACACAAATTACCCACTATGGTTTGGACATTATGCCTCCCCCAAAGCCCACATGTTAAAGTCATAATTGTCATCTGGAAAATATAATTATTGAAGAGTAATTTAAAGAAGAGGCTCCTGCTTTCATTAATGGGCTATCTCACTAATAGACATACAATCCGATTGATGGCCATTCACTCTGATATTATTGGACCTGTAGAGTCAATGGGGATATAGCTTTGAGGGTAAATTGTTCTTGGACCTTTATCATCTCTCTCTATGTTTTCTGGATGCCATGAGATGTGTAACTTCACAGCACACTCTTGCCTCCAGGAAATTATTCCTCAATACGTGTTCGTATCTATAGAGCAAACAAACTGAGGGAACTTCCAAAACCATGAGCCAAAGTTGTGTATATCAAGGTCACAGTGAAATGAAACTGGTTAATACCACACCTGGTGCATGACACAAGTTCCCTTTTTGTACAATGAGTTCCATATCTGGGGTGAAGAATGTTTCTTTGAGCATCAAGTAATTCCTTGGTCACCACATATCAAATAATCCTCTTTGCTGCTGCATTCCAGCAACGCATTGGCTGTATATTTCCAAATGGGAAGTCTTGATTCAAGATAAAGCTTGAGAACATTTGTAGTAGCAATATAATCACAGGTTTTTAGTCTGTGTAAAATAGTACCAGTGTCTTTGTTAATTACTTTCTTATCATTAATTTCACTCAATCTCTTTTGAATTCTTGAACACTGAAATTGACTTGATTTTCCCACAAGGCTGTATTCTTGTTTTTGTTTTTATATATTTTTATTCATTCCTTATTTTATTTAATGTAAGTGTTAAAAGATGAGATTCATCTTCAAATACCATCATTCTTGAATGAATATGTGAATATAGTTTCCTTAAATATAAAAATCATTGTATCATTCTTTTCTAATTCAGTCAATTATTACTTTTGACTGTTTTTCTTTCTTTTGTTGAAAAGCAAACTGTTTTCATGCAATGTGTCCTGAATTGCAGTTTCTTCTCCTTTGAGTCATCCTAGTTCCTCCCTACCTCCTTCCCATCCGGATCCACTCCCTTCTGTCTCTCATTTGAAAACAAATAGGCTTCTAAGGTATAATAACAAAATTAAATATTGTAAGATACAACAAAAATTAACATTGGGATAAGAAAAAACAGAAAGAAAAAGAGTCCAATAAAAGGCATAGAAAACAGATGGACACAGATACCCAGTCATTTGCACACTCAGAAATTCCATAAAAACACTAAACTGGAAGCCATAATATATATGCAAAGAACCTGTCAGGTAAAAATATTTTATATACTTTACATATATAAAATAAAATGAAAATAAAAAATAAAATAAAAATTTTAAAAATAATAAAGGAAAAACCCTACATGACATGGTGAGGCAGAGAACCTCCAAAGACGCCGCTGAACTCATTTTCGGTTGGTCATCTAACGGGGGGCATGCAGCCTACTCTTAAGAGTAGTTTAGTTCCCCAGTTAGACTCCCTTGGAGGAAATTAAATTTTCATTTGCAAGTGGTTACCAATTGGAGATAATTTCTGGGTTAGGAGTGGGGGCATGTGTCTACTCGGTTCAGCTCTAGGATCCCACCTGTCGCAGACCCTTGCAGATCCTGTGTGTGCTGCCTCAGTCAATGTGCACTGATCCTGTTGATTTAGAGGGCTTTGTTTCCTTGGCCTCCCCCATCTTCTCTGGCTTTTACACTCTTTTTGCCTCATCTCCTCCAGGATTCGCTGAGCTCCAAACAGGAGAAATTTGTTGTGGCACATTCTTTTTTTTTTTTTTTGATTTCTTAAGGGTTTTATTAATATTAATTATTTAATTGGTTTCATTGTTTACATAGTTGAACCTAATCTTCCATGACATTCATCACAGCTTGCAAAACACTAAGGCAAAATTTCTTAGGATACATTTTATCTGACAAAATAGAAGGATGGCATGATGCTTCATCTGATACAGTACAGTGCTTTATAGACTGGTCAAATCCATAAATTCTCTGCTACCAGTTCATGAAGAGACTTGTAATCTCATCAGAATGTGAACCTATGTACTGCTTTCACTATCGGTAACAACT
>PVIU01030968.1:0-15442 GCA_004026605.1 Ondatra zibethicus | reverse complement strand
ACTGGTCCTGATAATTGCTAGCCTTCCTGCCCAGGACTGTGACCAGTTCTGATAATTGCTAGCCTTCCTGCCCAGGACTGTGACCAGTTCTGATAATTGCTAGCCCTCCTGCCCTGTGGGGAGGGGGAGCGGGGAGGAAGAATCTGTCCCATTACCCAATTCATCCAGTTCGTTATGAAAACTCGGTTGGGGTCTTTCACAGTGAACCACGTTGGGCAGCCAAGCTAGCTGGGCACCGGGAATGCGGCCTGCGCCTCATTACTACAGGGGCAGGCAGAATCTTGCCCTGCTCAGGGTGGCCTCACTCCTGAGCTTCAGTGATCATCCTGCCCCAGCCTTCCGAGCTAGAATTTATTTATTGCAGAGCAAGTGTAGATTTATTAGAGAAAAGCCCAGGTCTAGCAAATAGCTAGCTGTGTAAACTTTGATCTACTGAGACCGATGGGAGCTGGAGACCTCGTCTGTGGATGAGCACTCCAGGGAGACAGTGGAAGGCTGTAGGTGGGGTGGCTCCCTGAGAAAGGAGAGATGCTGAGACTGGAGACCAGGAAGAAGCATGAAGCCACAGGTGGGAAGCTGGAGGTGTGAGAGGCGGCAGAGACCAAGGGAAGGGCCCTTCCTGAGCCAGAAGGAGGGGGCCAGCTTCAAAGATTAAGCCATGTGCCTTGAGTTTGGAGGTCAGGCCAGAGCAGCTGTGCTGAGGAAGCAGCCACACAGGAAACTGAGGAGCTAACAGGCCGGGGAAACTGGGAGCCATGGAGGGAGCCCACTGGCAGGCCTGGCTAGACTGGCCCATCTCTCCACTCCTTGCCAGTCCTGGATTTATCCAATTTTTAAATGCTCCACCTATCTCTCTCCATGGAAACCAGAGCCTTGAGCATGATGGGTAAACACTGCCACCAAGCACCTACTAGCCCTCTTCCCATATTTGACAAATTGAAGTGGCTGTTATTTATTTTTTTTAACTTGCAGATTAGCAAATTTTGTGTGTGGAGGGTTGTTTGTTTTTGAGACAGAGTTTCATGTATCCCAGGCTAGCCTCCAACTCCCCACATAGCTGAGGATAGCCTCTACGTGCTGGGATGAAGGGCACATACAACCAAGCCTGGATTATATGGTACTGGGCAGGGGACACAGGACCTTGTGCATACTAGGCAAGGATGCTACCAGCTGAGGTATGCCCCAGCCTTTGTTTTAGTATTTTTTGATATTTTTGAAACATCTTGGGGTTCTACCAAGTCCATGAGAAGTTGCCTATCCCAAGACTAGCTAATTCCTTGCTCCTGAGACTTGTGTGGTCCCATGCAAACCAACCAGTTGGAAGCCGTAGAGTATCTAACATCCTAGGACCCGCAAACTCCCTGCCCCAAATTACCATAGGGCCTAGGATGGACAACTTAGGTACCATCCCTGTAGCCAGCCACCTCTGAAGTTATTCAGACTATTCAGTCCTAACCTGCTGGCTCTTTCCTGTCCAGCCCATTCCTTCCTGTGAAAACCATAAGAAAGGCTGGAACCCATGCTCTCCTCTTGTTCCTGAAGAACCTGCATGACCCCAAAACTTCCCTGTATGGCCTGCAAGTGAAAGACCCCAACCCTAAAAATTAAAATCACCCATATAGGAAGGCACTGGGAAAATACAGAATGTGATAAACAAGTTTTGTCCATTATTTGAACCCTAGTTAGTTCCCCTATCTCCCACCCACCAGGAAACAAAAGACATGTTTTGTACAAACTTGTGTTTTTCTTAGAATAGACGGGACTATGTTAATTTTGCCCTTGTAACCCTGGTTCGATAGTCTAGACCAATCCTGGATGTACTCGTACCCCATATGATAATTCATGTTAAACTTGTAGTTTTTGCCTATAAAAACTTGCTTGCTATGATGTTCGGGGTGCTCAGTCTCCAAGGGCTGTAGCACCTGGTTGTACAATCAAGGAATAAAACCTCTTGCTTGTTGCATCTGACGGTCTGGTTATTGAGTCTGGGGGCACTCCATTGAAGATCTCCACTGCGAGGGTCTTTCACAAGGTGTGGCAGGCTTTTTATCTCCAGGAGTCTGTATACCAAACTCTTTTTTTCCACACCTATGTGTTTCCGTACCCTAATCTGCCTCTGCCAGCTCTTCCTTCCTTCCTTCCTTCCTTCCTTCCTTCCTTCCTTCCTTCTTTCCTTCCTTCCTTCCTTCCTTCTTTCCTTCCTTTCCTCCCTCCCTCCGTCCTTCCCTCCTTTCCTCTCTCCCTCCCTCCTCCTTCCCTCCTTCTCTCTTTCCCTCCCTTCTCCTTCCCTCCTTCCCTCTCTCCCTCCTTCCTTTCTTTCCTGAAGACCAGAATGCAAAACAGCCACACTAGTCAGCCATACAGGCCAGGCAGTGGTGGCACACACCTTTAATCCCAGCAGCCACACTAGTAAGTCATAGGGGTTGGGTAGTGGTTGTGCACAGCTTTAATTCCAGCACTAGAGAGGAATATAACAACGTCAGATGAGACAGGAATTCGCTCCCTCTTTCGTCTGAAGATTTCATAGAGGTAAGTGTTTGGCCAAAAGCGACACCCCTATATCCAAGAACTCTGGGATGTTTGATTGAAAGTGAGACCCCAGCCCTCTAACACCCCTATATCCAAAGAGCATGGAATGTAATATTAAGTAGGAAGTGTCTCCCCAGCCCCTGCCTTGGGGCGCCAATGGAGCAGAAAGCTCCATCTCAAGCCCCTCCCCTGGGATATTTGGTTCAAAGCGTCACCTCAGCCCCTCCCCCTGGGAGTTGCCTTGGGCTGGACTCCACCTCCAGGAAAGCCCGCCAAACACTGACCCCTCCCCAGGGAGGGTCAGGACCACTCTCATAGGCTATTTAGGCTTGTATACATGGTTTTGTGTTTTGTGTGTCTTCCACTCTCTGTCTTTCCTGCCTTGCTCCCATGCCCTCCAGGAGTGTGGCATTTATTAAACAGTGGGCATTTTTGATTTGGTCTAATCTGGTCTAATTAGAGTTATTTTGTGTCGGCGGAGAGGCTCTTCTTAAGATTTTTCCTAACAGTAAGAGCTCTCCAGTGGCTTGGCTGCTTTGCTTCTCTGATCTTCAGGTTGAACCCTAATATCTGTCTCTGGGTTTTTATTATTCTTGCTACATGTGTGCACGTGTGTATTACGTGTAGGTTGATGCTGGCGTGAAATGAAGACTCAGACACATTGAGAATGAGCTTCGCCTGTGCATTGCAGGGGGCTCAGTGCTTTCCCTTCGCCTCTTGGCACCTTTATTTCTTCCCTGTATTTACACTTCAGCTAGTAGATTTCCATTTCTCAAAACAAACTGATTGAAGCTTCTGACAATACAATGCCAGGTGCAAATATCTGATTCATGAGGTGCCATGGTTTTCCAGGTTTCCTCTAAACCACGTTTTGCATAGGCTTTGTATCCATGGGAAACTCACAGTCAAGATTCACATAGGGCAACAAAAGGTATTTGTAACACAAAGGGAGTACTAGGGATTGTGTAAAAACTTAGCCAGGCCAGGTATAACCCAGTGGGGTTTCAAGGCTAGAGGAGGTTGCTTGCTATCCCTCTGAAACCAGGCCAGCGGGACATTATACCACATGTATGCAAGCATGTGTATGTGTGTGTGTGCACGCACACATGTGTGTGCACCTGAGTGCAAGCGTGTGTGTGTGTGTGCAGGCGCCTATCAGTGTTAACAGAGACTGCACTTTCGTGTCCTGGCCACCCAGACCTGAATAGTCACACAGAAACTGTATTAATTACAACACAGTTTGGTCAATGACTCAGACATATTCCTAGCTAGCTCTTACATCTTAAATTAACCCATAATTCTTGTCTGTGTAGCCACGTGGCTTGGTACCTTTATCAGGGAGGCGTTCTCATCTTGCTTCCTCTGCGTCTGGTTGGTGACTGCATCTCTGCCTTTCCTCTTCCCAGAATTTTCTTAGTCTGGTTGCCTCACCTATACTTCCTGCCTGGCTACTGACCAATCAGTGTTTTATTAAACCAATACGAGTGACAAATCTTTACAGGGTACAAAAGCATTATCCCACAGCATATCAAGACCAAAAGAGGGTGTCATGTCTCCTAGAGCTGGAGTTACAGGTGGTTGTGAGGAACCCTACATGGGTGTGAAGAATTGAACCCAGGTCCTCTGGAAGAGCAACAAGAACCCTCTTTCTGTTTCCTTTGACTTTTATTTCTACAGGTTTATTGTTCAAATTCTCTTTAGAATCACTTAGCCAGCTTCTATGTTATGGCCTTTGGGAATTCTGAGTATGACACTTGTTTGAAGGAGCTAGATTATGATTCTATTTTGTTTGAGACAAGATCTTACCTGGTTGGCCTGGAATTCACTATTTAAACCAGGATATCCTTGAACGCACAGAGATCCGCCTACCTCTGTCTCATGAGTGCTGGGATAAAAATCATGCACCAACATGCCAAAATTTTGTTTTGTTTTGTGACACAGAACCTCACATAGCCAAGACTGGCCTCAAATTCATTATGTGACCATGGATGGCTTTAAACTTTTTGGTGGGGGTGGGGGGTTGGGAGCCAGTTGAGATAGGGTTTCTCTGTGTAGCCCTGGCTCTCCCAGAACTCACTTTGTAGATCAGGCTAACCTTGAACACAGAGACTTGCCCAACTCTGCTTCCCAAGAGCTGGGATTAAAGGCCTATGCCACTTCTGCCTGGTGATCTTGAATTTATAGTCTTCCTATCTCTACTTCCTAAATGCTAAGATTATAGGTCTGTGCCACGCTCTGGTTTTATGTGGTGCTGGGGATTGAACCCAGGTTTTGTACCTGTTCAGCAAACACTCTACCAGCTGAGTACTTGATTAAGTTTAAGTGCCAAGATGGCTATCTCCAAGTCTTCATGTCCCTCCACGGAATTTTTCCCTATAAATGCTTTGCACATTGTAGTAAGTTTATTTACTTTTTTATAAACACATTTTTTGTTTGTTTCTGTGTATATAGGTATTTTGCCTGCATGCATCTCTGTGCACCACACGGGTGCTGAAGGAGGCAGAGGATGGGGCCAGATCTCTGGTACCAGAGTTAGAAAGTCATGTGCTGCCTGCCATGTAAGTGCTGGGAATCGAACCTGGGATCCCTAGACGAGCAGCCAATGCTCCTAACAGTTGAGGCATCTCTCCAGCCCACTTTTTTTTACTTCCTTTATGTCTTTAAGATGCTGTGAATGGACTCGTTCTGTCTCATATTTTCTAAGTACTTTTTATTGTTTGATTGGAATACTATTGATTTTTGTATATTTATTTTGAAATTGGCCAAGTTCCTGGACCCAGTTAATATATTTAATGGATTTCTGGGAGGGATTTCTAGATATTCAATCATACCAACTTTAAATAATGATTACTTTGCTTCCTCTTTTCTAATATTTATCTCTCTTTTCATGTATTTCTCTAATTAAATTAACTAGGACTTCTGAAACAATGTTAATTAAGAGCTGTGGTAATGAGATGGCAGGAGCATCATGTGTTTGAGGTCAGACTGGACAATGAAATGAGATTTTGTTTTTAGAAAAGATACTGTAAGCACTCTTTCTTTCTTTCTTTTTCTCTTTTTGGTTTTTCAAGACAGGGTTTCTCTGTGTATCTTTGACTGTTCTGGAACTAGCTTTGTAGACCAGGCTGGCCTTGAACTCACAGAAATCCACCTGCCTCTGCCTCCCTAGTGCTGGCATTAAAGGCGTGTGCCACCACGCCTGGGTGTAGGCGTTGTTGATTGTTCTTCACCTAGAAGAACTATTTGTATAGTATTTATATAGTTTTATACACACACATGCACACGTACATGTACACACACATATGTACGTACACACGTACACACACACTATGCATACACACACACATATATACATATACATACATATAGGCATATACAGGGGTGTGTGTGTATATATATATATATATATATGCATATAAACACCATTTGATGCAGGTGCTTATAGCTACCTTGGTATATTAGAAACTGTGCATCATGGTGCATGCCTGTAAACCAAGCAATCTGGGATGTAGTCACAAGAAGACCAGAGTCTCAGGGTCATCCTCCACACAGTGGAGGCCAGCCTGAACTAGAGATCCCGATTCATCAGACTCAGGGTCAATGAGGGCAGGTGGGACACCTCATGGGGAAGATGCCAACTGGCAAGCCTGAAGACTTACTTTGATCCCCAGGACCCAAATGGTCGAAGAAGAGAACCAACCCCCACAAGTTGTCCTCTGGCCTCCGCAAATCATGCACACACACACACAGACACGTGCACACACACGCACACACACACACACACACACACACACACACACACACTAAATAAATATATAAATACTTAAGTGTAATAATTAAAATAGGTCTGGCAGGATTGTTCAGTGGGCAAAGGTGCTTGATGTTAATTAAGCCTGATGACCTAAGGTTGACCCCTGGCACCCACAGGTGGAAGAGAGAACTGATTTCTGTGAGTTGTGCTTTGATCCCTGTAGGGCAGGCATGTCCACACACACAAATAAGTAAATGTAAAAACATTTTAATGTATAATTTAAAAGTGTCATTTTTATTTTGGTAAGATTTTAGAAGCTTAGGGCTATTATATTTATCAAATATATTTTTATTATCTTTATATAATGGTTTTCTTTTTCAAATTATAAATCAAATAAATTATATCAATAGATTTTCTAATATTGATCTATGTTTTTATTCTTGTAATGCATGCCACTTGGCCTTGGTATATTTTTCTCTTAAACCATTACTGTAGTCTACTCTCTAGAATAAATTATATTAATCGATTTATTAATATTGAGCCATCCTAACATTCCTATAAGTGATACCTCTTGATCTGTGTATTTCTCTTCTCATACACTGAGGCTGTCCTGTTAATATTTTGTATGAATGTGGTCTATAAAATCATTTGTACAAGAAACCTCACATTCTCCTGTGGTTCTATTAGGAGTTTTGCACCAATATAAACCAATATAAGAACGGGTGATTGGCTGGGCGTTGATGATGCATGCCTTTAATCCCAGCACTCGGGAGGCAGAGGCAGGTGGATCTCTGTGAGTTCGAGGCCAGCCTGGTCTACAGAGCGAGTGCCAGGACAGCCAGGGCTACACAGAGAAACCCTCTCTCCAAAAGCCAAAAAACAAAAATTATTTTCATTGTGGGCACTGGTGTTTTGCCTGCACATATATCTGTGTCAGAACTTGGAGTCACAGACGATGGTGAGCTGCTGCGGTCCTCTGGAGGCACAGTCAGTGCTCTTGACCACTGAGCCGTCTCCCCAGTCCAAGAGTTTTTTGACTTTGTTTTTGTTTTCAAGACAAACCCTGTCTGTTTGTCTGGAACTCACTCTGTAGACTAGGCTGGCCTCAGATCTGCCTGCATTTTTGTTTTGTTTTGTTGTTGCTGTCTTGAGAGAGGGTTTCTCTGTGTAACAGCTCTGGCTGGGATTAAAGGCATGCATGAGCCACCACCTCCTAGAGACAGTCTTTCTAAACTGCATGAGAAACGCTTTCTTCTTCTTTTTTTCTTTTTTCTGTTCTCTAGTGTAGTTGTCCGTGCTAACTGATGAAACTATCCAAAATGTAAGCTGCGTTATTCTCATCTGGCATCTGAACAGGATGAGACCCACACCTATCACTGTGGAGCCTGGGAGGTGAACTTTGCTACTGAGGGGCAAGGCAGCTAAGCTGGCTGGGTGGCTGTCTTAGCTGTCTGTGCTGTGCTAACAATACAATTGCCGGTTGTGGTGTCACACATGTGCAATCCCAGCACTTGGGAGGCTGAGGAAGGAGGACCTGGAGTTCAAGGTCATCCTCAACTTTATTTTTGAGTTTAAGGTCAGCCTGGCCTCCGTGAGATCCTGTTTCCAAACCCAAGACTGGGTAACTTAAAGTGAAAGAAAGGAGGCATGGGTGTCTGAGACCAAGGCATCACAGCAGCCATGGGTGGGTGGTTGACGGAAAGGTCAGAGGGTTAGCTAGTTGATGAGACGCTATGCCTATTGTGGAGTGCAGCAGGCTCACGACTCGGTCACCTTCAGCCTCACCTCTTCAAACCGTTGCCTTGAGGTTTCAGTTCACACACACGTATTCAAACCACAGCTGTGGTTCAGTAGGGCTGTAGGGACAGGTTAACCTGGCAGGCGAGCTGGTACGGGACATGGAACTGTCAGGGAGCCTCCTGACGTCCTCAGGAGCATCTCACAAGGTGGTGTGGAAAAGAAGAACAGAAATGTCTGGCCCATGGCGAATGCTAGAGAGACAGGCTTTGAGAACCAGAAGGGTACAAGGCCAAACCAAGAGCAGCTTAGTCAACAGGGCATCAGGAAGAAAGAAAGACAGCCCCAGCAGTTCTCTTTCCAGTGGGAGGAAAGCCTCAGAACTCTTCTCTGCTTGTGGCAGTGCCTTCGTATGCTGTCTAGATCCCGCACCCCTTGCCAGGCCAGAGATATGGGGGCCCCAAAGTCAGCTTTCTGCTTACCAACTCAGACTTGCCTAAACCTGGGTCCTACACACATCCCCTGGCCTGAGGCTGTATGGGAAGATTCACTCAGCAGGGAGTCAGGGAAATTCATGTTTCCACGGGTTTGTCTGTAATAATGTAAAAGTGGTTGTGAATTGTGAGAGGGTGGATAAAGCAGAACCTGCGGGAAGAAACTGGACTCGCTGGACTCATAAGGAAGATCTGCCCTCTCTTGGTGTGGGTGGGGGCCATCCAATCGGTAAGGGGCAGGATGGAAAGAGGGGGAGATAGATATGGGCAAATTCACCCTCTCCTGGACCCAGGACACCATCTCCTCCTGCCTCGGACACCAGACTCTCCAGGTTCTGCACCCTCTGCTATAGGACTTTTAGCAGCAGCCGCCAGGTTGACATCAAATTATATAACCAGCTCTCTCTGGATTCTCCGGCCTTTGGACTTAGATGGTGCTATGCCAGTAACTTCCATCTGTGGATGGCCTGTTAGAGAGTTTGTCAGCTCCCATGATCATGTGAGCCAGGTTCTTTAATAAATATCTTCTGGGGCTAGTGGGATGGCTCAGGTTAAGAGTGCTTACTGTTCTTTCAGGGGACCTGAGTGTAGACCCCACCACCAACACTGAATAGATTACAATTGTGTGTAACTGTAAACAGCTCCCGGGGAGCCTATGCCCTCTCCTGGAGTCCATAGGCATCTGCACACATGTGTACACATATCCATACCCATAATTAAAAAAGATTAAACAGCTTCTGTGTGTATATTTATTTTTACTTTTTAAAAATGAGTTTTATTTATATGTATGCAAATTTTGTTTGCATATATGTCTGTGCACCATGCGTGTGCCTGGTGCCCAGGGAGGCCAGAAGACAGTGTTGGATTCCCAGGGACTGATGTTCTTGACAGTTTTGAAGCACATGTGAGTTCTAGGACTTGAACTTGGGTCTTTTGGAAGAGCAGCTGGTGCCCTTAATTGCTAAGCCATCTCTCTAGCCTCTATATGTATATTTGTATAATGTATGTATGCCTGCCTATCTATCTGTCTGTCTGTCTGCCCGTCTGTCCATCCACCCACCCTTCCATCCATCTAGCTATCTGTCCATTCATCTCTTATCTTCTGCTTCCCTGGAGAGACCTGATGAGTAAAGAATTCAATGAATGATGCTCATTCCTGGTGGTCCTTTTCTTTTCTAAGTTTCTGCTTGGCTGCCTTGAAAACTTAACCTTCTTTGCTCTCAGCTCCCATCTGAGTGGGGTTGACCATCTATCTCCTCTGGTCTTCCAGCCCTCCTAACCCCATTCCCTTCCTTCTCTACATGGTGACCACGCTGAGATTTGCCCCTCCAGGACCCTCCTTAGCAAAATGGTCTGTCTTGATCTCTGTTTCTTCCCTACAAGGACCAAATACTCCTAGATTTGGGATTAAAATCACACACCACCACTGCCCAGCCAAATTCATGTTTTCAAAAATCTACCCATGGGGCAGGGTATGGTGACAGATGGCAGAGGCAGGCAGATCTTGTGAGTTTGAGATAAACCTGGACTATATAGTGAGTTTCAGGCCAGTCAGAGCTAAGTGGGGAGATCCTGTCTCAAAAAACAAAATCCAACTAACCAACCAACCCACAAACAAAAAACTACGGTGGCAGCAAAATTCACAACAGCTATAGGAGGAAGAGAATTATTGGAGGGTTTCTTGTGGTTAGGGAAGATAGCATTCCTCAGGAAATTGAAAAACAGGTTCCCCTCCCTCACAGGGAGTCATTTCCTTTGCCTCTGGCAGAAGGGACCAGTGGCTCTCTATTACCTCTACCCGTGGTTGTAGTTGCCTCTCAAAGTCCCTGCTAGCCTCCAGGCTCCCTCAGTCCCTATTCACAAGTACCCATTATTCATTTCAAAGCCTCCAGCTAGTATCCTGGCCCCTTTTACCCCCTCTCCCCAAAGCTCCCAGGCCTGCTCCAACTCACCCAACTTTCATTCCTCAGCTGCTCAGCTACCTTTTCTCTCCATGTGCTGGACTCCTTTCAGAGGCCTCCGGATGTTGTCTCTCTTATCACAAGCCACTCCCCTCCAGAGCAGCCATTTTTTCAGTTTCCTTAAGGATTCCCCTCTCAGGCATCTGGTACAGATTCTTGCTGCATACAGCTCCTAGTCTCTGCTCAGTTGTCTTCCATGTCTTCCCTGCCCCAACAGTGGCACGCTGATCACCTCTCTCCAGAGGCTGGCCTTGGGATGTCATTGCCCTCTGCCTTATATCTGTGCTGTTTCTGTTCTTCTCTCCTGATTTTGTGTGATCGAATCCTCATCCTTGAAGACTCCTCCTTCATTGAGTGCTCTCCTTCCTACGCAGCTCTTACTCATCCCCTGTCTTCAGTGCTCTCATTCACAATTTCTGATTCTCAAATCCAGCCAGCCCTGCCTGAGCACTCTTCCTAGCTCAAACATCTGACCACGACTCAACTTCTCCACTTTGCAGTCTAATCAACACCATTTTATTTTATTTTATGTACATAAATGTTTTGCCTGCATGTTTGTGCCCACTCCTCACAAAGTTCAGAAGAGGGCTTCAGATCATCTGGAACTAGAATTGGTCTCTTTCTAGTTGATCACCTCAAACACAGCTGTGATCACTCCCTCACACAGAATATTCTAGCTGGGAAATTCTGGTGGTTCTACCACAAAAATATATCTAGGATTTGGATTTAAATACAATATTTATTTATTATTCTAAAAATATTGTGTGTGTGTGCATGCATGCATGTGTGAGGTGTGTGTGTGTGCTGGGAATCACTTTAGGTCCTGGATGCTTTCATTTTTTTCAGGTTTTTAAATTTTTTTTTTTTAAGAAGATTTGTTAGTTGGCTTTGGTGGTGCCGTTTAATTCCATCACTTAGTCTGCAGAGGCAGGTGAATCTTTGTGAGTTCAAGTCCAGCTTGGTCTACATAGCGAGTTCCAGGACAGTTAGGGCTCTGTAGAGAGAACCTGCCTGAAAACAAATAAATTAAATGAAAGATTCATTTATTTGGGAACACAGAAAGGACAGGAGAGAAGAGGGTCCTCATGGCTATCACACACTAATCCTAGAGACAGAATGACTTAACCATCTCCAAAGGACTTTGCTTCCTCTTGCTGTCACTTGGGACTTTGGGGGAACATATCTGTGCAAACCACAGCAGGAACTTTGTGTACCCTGAGAGAGTGGAGCCAGTGTGCAAATAGAAAGAGGAAGCATGCATTAGTGGGGAAGATGTAAGGGCATCCTTGCTTTGATGGTCTCATGTTCTCAAGCCTTCTCTTTGGTCAGTCTTTTTAGGGTCTCTATTTTATCTTGAGTTAGTTTTGTTCATTTATATTTTGGATGAGAGTCAGGTTCCCATGGGGTTGTGCATTGCTGCCATATGGCTATCTTTTCATCCCTTTACCAACTTCTGTAATATAGCTGTATCTATTTCTATGTTCATCCCTTCTATGTCTTTCTCTTTTTTTCTTATTTAAGCTTTTTTTTGGTAATTGTGTACATTAGAAAGTATGCTCAAAGAACTAGGTTTCAATTTTCTCTTAAATGTTTTTCTTCCACGTGTTTCTTATGTGTATATGTGTACATCTATATGTGGATTTGTGTGGGTGCCAGTGGAGACCAGAAGAGGGTGATAGAACCCCAGCAACTAGAGTTACAAGAAGCCGTGAACTGTCTGATGTGGGCACTGGGAACCAAACTTGTGTCTTGTGCAAGAGCAGCAAGAACTGTTAACTGAACCGTCTCTCCAGCCTCTTTTTCTAGTTTCTTGTTGTTGTTTTGGAGGGAGACAGGTTCTCACTATGTAGCTCTGATTGACTTGGAACTCGCTCTGTAGACCTGGTTGGCCTCAAATTCAGACAGATCGACCTGTCTCTGCTGGGATTAAAGACATGTACTATCATACCCAGTCTTTTTTTTCTAAGTTCTTAAGTTACAAGTTTAGTTCATTTATTTTTAGCATTTTTTACAGTGAAATAATTTGAGGATGTAAATTAACTTCTGAATACTGATCATGCCTATAGATTCTATAGGTTTTATATTATAAAGCATTTCCATTTTAATTAATGTGGTTATTTAAATTTCTTATGTTTTCCTTTAAAAATTTTTTTAAATGGGGGAAGCTAAGGCACTTCTCCACTACCACAAATCATGTGTTTGAATTTCCCAAATTTGAAGAAATTCAAGGGGTCAGGACAGCCTGAGTGCAATGGATAAGCCTCACTCTGGGAAAACCACCTTCTTGAAAGTAATATTGCCTTTGCTGCCACAGTGATCTGGGCCCTCAGTTTAATTCTAAATTAAGACCCTCTCCCTACAACATGCCCATTGGCCAGTCTGATCTGCGTGCCTCTGGACTGATGCTCCTCTGCTCAGATGGTTCTAGCTCTATTAGATTGTCAGCTAAAACTAAGTAGGCACCAAGGTCAGCTTTGGATGTCTGGTTTCCTTGCCTTCACATCCCAAGTGCTGGGACTACAGGCATGTGCCACTACACCCAGCTTCTCACTGTGAACTCTAGAAAGAGTTGACACTTATTTTTAATGAGTATGTGACTATTTGTGTGATTATCTGTTCACTGGAACTTCCTCCCCACACTGAGCTCTTGAACGAAAGGATCATGTCTCTCTTTCTCACTATTATGCTGTGGGAAATAAACAGGTGCCTGACACTTAGTAGGTATATGATATGTGTTTATTGAGTGAGTGGCTAAAAATGGTTGCTGTTGTAAATGTAAAATAGTAAAACTCACTGGGGGGGCACTTAAAATGTCCTAGAAGAGAGAGACAGTGTTATTTATGCATTTTCCCTTTGACCCAGTAACCCTACTTCCAGTGTTCTCAACTGAAGGGTCACTGGGAAAGCAGTACCAGAACGACTTCCACGTGAGGTTGCTTGTTCTGAATTATTTGAAACAGCAAAACATTGCCATAATCTAAATGCTCACCATTACAAGATTACCTGAGCAAACTGCAGTCTGTTCACACAATGGGATGCATTGAAAAGAGGCATGGAGGGTGCAGTGCAATGCCATGGCTTCCAGGATGTTCAGGGAAGTGGAAAGCATAACGTGCAGGGCTGAACACACGGGGCTGAACACACGGGGCCGAACACACGGGGCGGAACACACGGGGCCGAACACACGGGGCTGAACACACGGGGCTGAACACACAGGGCTGAACACACAGCACGGTGTCCTATAAAGCAGCAGGGATGGAGAATGCCAGCTTCTCACTGCTGTGACAAAATACCTGGGGCAAAAATGCTTAAAGGAAAGAAAGATTTGTTTTGGTTCAGAGATTCCAGCCCATGGTTGCCGGCCCTGTTGCCTAGAGTCTGTGACGAGGCGGGACATTACAGCTGAGCGTGTAGACCCTGTGACGAGGCGGGACATTACCGCAGAGCATGTATGTGGAGCCTACAGTTGCTTGGCTGGTGGGGACCTGTAAATTGAGAGAAGAAACGTAGGCAGGTTTTTCTATCCCACCAGCTGGCTCCCAAATACCCACACAGAGAATTAATACTAATTGTAAATGCACAGCTGATGGTGTAGGCTTGTTACTAGCTAGCTCTTACAACTTTAATTAACCATATTTCTTTCTTTGTTCCACCACGTGGCTTGGTACCTTATCTCAGTGTGGCCTGCGTACGTCTTGCACAGAGACTCCTCAGACTCCACCCTTCTTCTCCCCAAGGTCTTCCTAATCTGGCTCTCCTGCCCAATCTCTTCCTGCCCAGTTATAGGCCAATCAGCTCTTTATTAACCAATGAGAATAATACATGTTTGCAGTATACAGAGATTGTTCCACAGCAAAGAAAGACCAGGGTTCCAATATCCCCAATAACCTAACTTCCTTCCAGTAGCTCCACCTCCAAATGGTCTCACACGCCCTGTGCCATCAGCTGGACACCAAGTCTTTAAAACATCAGCCTTTGAGGAATGTTTGCGACCCAACCCAAAGCAGAGGGCTCTAAATGTGTACACAAATGGTTATATTCGCAAGAAAAAGGCCCTGTCAGGATAAACAACTGAGCAGAAAGCCATAAAAAGGATTGGTTACAAGGGAAGGAGCCGGGTGGCGGCGAGTGATGGAAAATGGAACTCTCTAGATACTTTTATGTGGTTTTGACTTTGGAATCATATAAATATTTAATAGATTCAAAATAACATTAAATCAAAAGGGAAGGAGGGGGGAAAGCAGCCTCTATGGGCTGAAGACACTCTGAAATGGAAGACCTTCAATGTACAGGGACCGGGTGATGTAATCACCCGGCGCAATAACTGGTTTAAGTGGCTTTACCTCACGCGTCCTTAAAGAAACGTTTCTAAGAGAAAAAGGGCTCCAAAGGAGTCTTAAACTTTGTTTGAAATTCTTACTGTAAGAGAAAAAAAATAGTGTCGCTATTTTTGAAATTTTTATAAAAAAAATCACAGGGTAATATAAATAAGTAATTATGCTAATACTGAAATCTGAGCTCGTCAGTGTGTGAGAAAGGAGATCTGGGGAAAAGATCAAAGAGACTAAATCAAACCTTGAAATGTTATATTTGACTTGGAGAGATCAGCAGGCACGCACCATCTTTTGGCTGTCCTGTTTGAAAGTGCATGGATTTGCTGTCTCCACCCACAACCTTGAGAAACGGTAAAAATCTAGTTGTTGGGCACAGCCTGGGTCAGAATGTTCTCCAAACACCAGGAACCAGGGCTCCTCGGAGGAATGCCTGAGGCCAGGGCTGGGCCCGGAGATAAGCTGTGGAAGCCTGAGAAATCTCATTGGGCCAGAAAGTGAGGACACTGGTCAAGGTTGACAGAGCCACATGTGAAGGACAGAGGACCTAAGGGAAGGGATGCCCACTGGGGAGGACAGAGGACCTAAGGGAGGGGATGCCCGCTGGGGAGGACAGAGGACCTAAGGGAAGGGATGCCC
>PVIU01030967.1:0-15444 GCA_004026605.1 Ondatra zibethicus | reverse complement strand
ATTAAAAGAAAGCTCACTTGTTGAATGACGGGCATGGAGAGAGCTAGAGAGAGGACATTGTATGAATCCTCCTTTCTCAGTTCAGGTTCAATAAAGGAAGCCACGACATGTGAAAGTGATCTAGAGAAGGACCAAACCGTTACTTATAAAAATGGCAAAAATGAGAAGAGCTGAGCATTTTGGGAAAGCAAGAGAGCTGGATCTTTTGGATCTGGGTTCAAGTTGAACCCTACCATTTAGTATTTATGGAGCTCTGAGCATGTCATTTGTTTTGGTTGTACAATATGCCTTTAATTGAACTAAATCTTATACATAGAAATATATATATGAAGTGCACAACAGGGTAACCCTTTCCAGATGCTTATGTCCATGTGCCCATGTGTTGGACAACATGCCTCTGCCCAGTAGACACATGAAACAATTTAGCCAGGCAGAGTTTAGTCTTCATGCAAATGGAATTTGCAAGTAATTTCAACTCATTAAACCTCAGTCTCTTTGTCTTTATAACAAGAACAGCAACAGCACTTATACAGATGTAGATTTAGGAAGATAAAGCTAGAAAATATGTTGTCTAGCCTGGAGTGATGGCACACACTCCAGAGTGGAGGCAGGAGTATATCTATGAGTTGCAGGTCAGCCTGGGTTACAAGTAAGACCCTGTCTCAAAGAAAGAAATGAACAAACAAAACCCAAGAAAACAACAACAAATACAATACCTAGCATTTCCTTAAGTATCTTTCAGCCATTTTTAGATTCCTCTGTTGAGAGTTCTCTGTTTAAGTCTGTACCCCATTTTTTTTACTGCATTATTTGTTCTTTTGATGATCAATTTCTTGAATTCTTTGTATATTTTGGAGATCAGCCCTCTGTCTGATGTGGGGTTGGTGAAGATCTTTTCCCATTCTGTAGGCAGCCATTTTGTCTTGTTGACCATGTCCTTTGCTTCACAGAAACTTCTCATTTTCAGGAGGTCCCATTTATTAATTGTTTCTCTCAGTGTCTGTGCTAATAGGGTTATATTTAGGAAGTGGTCTCCTGTGCCAATGCGTTCAAGTGTACTTCCTACTTTCTCTTCTATGAGGTTCAGTGTGGTTGGCATTTTGTTGAGGTCTTTGATCCATTTGGACTTGAGTTTTGTTCATGGTGATAGATAGGGGGCTATTTTCATTCTTCTACATGTTGATATCCAGTTATGCCAGCACCATTTGTTGAATATGTTTTTTCTCCATTTTATATTTTTTGCTTCTTTGCCAAACATCAGGTGTTCGTAGGTGTGTGAATTGATATCCGTGTCTTCTATTCGGTTCCATTGGTCCTTCTGTCTGTTCTTATGCCAATACCGTGCTGTTTTCAGTACTGTAGCTCTGTAGTAGAGTTTGAAGTCAGGAATTGTGATGCCTCCAGAACTTCCTTTAATTGTACAGGATTGTTTTGGCTATCCTGTTTTTTTTTGTTGTTGTTGTTTGTTTTTATTTTTTTTTTCGGTTTTTTATTTTTGCCCTTCCATGTAAAGTTGAGTACTATTCTTTCAAGGTCTGTGAAAAATTTTGCTGGAATTTTGATGGGCATTGCATTGAATCTGTAGATTGCTTTTGGTAAAATTGCCATTTTTACTATGTTAATTCTACCTACCCAAGAGCATGGGTGATCTTTCCATTTTCTGGTGTCCTCTTCAATTTCTTTCTTCAAAGATTTAAAGTTCTTGTCATACAGGTCTTCCACTTGTTTGTTTAGAGTTACTCTGAGACATTTTATGCTATTTGTGGCTACTGTGAAGGGTGATGTTTCTGTGATTTCTTTCTCAGCCCATTTATCAAAACAACTCTGAGACTCCATCTTACTCTTGTAAGAATGTCCAAGATTAAAAACACTGATGACAACTTATGCTGGAGAGGATGTGGGGTAAAGCAATGCTCTTGCATTGCTAGTGGGAGTGAAAAATGGTACAGCCCCTTTGGATATCAGTATGGCAATTTCTCAGAAAATTAGAAAACAATCTTCCTCAAGACCCAGCAATATCACTTTTGGGTATATACCCAAAGGATGCTCAATCATATCACAAGAACATGTGCTCAACTATGTTCATAGAAGCTTTGTTTGTCATAGCCATAACCTGGAAACAACCTAAATGCCCCTTGACTGAAGAATGGATAAGGAAAATGTTGTACATTTACACAACGGAGTACTACACAGCAGAAAAAATAATGACATCTTGAAATTTGCAGGCAAATGGATGAGTCTAGAAAACATCATTTTGTGTGAGGTAACCCAGACCCAGAAAGACAAATATCATATGTACTCACTCATAAGTGGCTTTTAGACATAAAGCAATGAAAACCAGCCTACAAATCACAATCCCAGAGAACCTTAGGCAGCAATGAGGACCTTAAGAGCGACAATGGATCTAATGTACATGGCAAGTAGAAAAACAAGATCTCCTGAGTAAATTGGGAGCATGGGGACCAAGGGAGAGGGTAGAAGGGGAGGGGAAAGGAAGGAAGGGGAGCAGAAAAAAATGTATAGCTCAATAAAATCAATAAAAAAATTAAAAAGGACAATACCTAGGGATACTCCATGTGGCATGGAATATAACAGATGAACATAGGTCCTTTGTTTTCCTTTCTTCCCTTACAAGTTTTACATATGTGCTAAGCACTATTGGAGTATAAGAGAAGTACAAATAGCAGCTCATTCCCTTTCAGGGCTAATGATCCAATTAGAGGGACAGATTGTACAGTGTTAAGTGGCAAAGGACAATACAATTATAAGATCTAAGGTTGGGGCTGTAGCTTTATGGACGATTGCTTGCCTAGTATGTGTACATCCCTGGATTGCACCCCTAGCACTGTGTTTACAGAAGAGTGAATATAAGATACTACTAGTGTGACCAATATAATAATATGAATTACTAATCCCAGTGCTGAAAGGAGAGGAGACAGGTAATAAAATAAAATGGTTATCAAAAACTTGGGTTTGGGAGCATTTGAACTTTGGATGTAGTCCATGTCCCCATTTGCTTGCTTGCTAAGCTTGAGGGTTTTATTTATTGTCTCAGGGCTTCAGTCTCTTCATATTTAAATCAGGAATAATACTATTATCTGCTCATGAGATTTCTGAGAACATTGGATGCAACATATGTAGAGGACCAGAACTACTACACAATGGTATTTGTAAATGTAATTTTCTGCTTTGGGATACCAGGATCTATAAAGACCCAGTGGTACTGATCAAGCAGAATTAGATAAGGGACTTGTAAGGCCTGCTTCCTCCACCAGCTGAATAGTTTGCAGAGCTTCTAAGGTGACCATTGAGTTATTTTTATCAGAGATCTCTCAGCATTTTCATAGGAGACATCCATGACAATCCCTGGACCCTTGAGCTAAAGAATTTCAGCTCTTCAATCTTGACCCTTTCTTGTCTGCAAGGCTCAATATCCAGAGTGACCCAGGCTTCAGACTGAGACCCTGAGCAATCATTGTGCAGAAGCCATGTTAAGGTGACAATAGCCCTGGAGGACACATTTGTCATCGAGGAATAAAAAGGCACTTCTCATTTCACAGTAAAATAGACAAGGAAATATAAACATTTCTCATATGCCCCAATACATGAACCCTTTCCCCTAACCAGCATCCTTCACCAGAGTGTAACATTTATTAAAACTGATAAAGTCACATTGACACACCATTATCACTCAAATTCTGCCTTTACTTTAGGCTTTGCCCTTGGAGTTATATATCCATGGGTTTGGACCAATGTATCATGACCTGTATGCTCTATTATAGCATCACACCAGGTGTTTTCACAGTCCTACAAATCCCCCGTGTGCTGTGTATACATTACTCATTCCTCTTAACCTGTGGCAATCACTGATCCTTTTACTCTATCTACACTTTGCCTGAGGAGTGCAATTTTTCACGGCCATGTTGGAGCCAGTATTTGGAAATCTAAATTCTTGAAATAAAACTCAGCAGCACAGTGTTTTTAGAAAACATTTTAAAAACTGTTTTGTGCATTCTGCTTCCTACTGTTCAAAACAAAAGTTTTTTTTAAAAAAAACATAAAAATCAACATGTCTTGAAGATACTTTTTTTCAAACCAAAACAAATGTCTGAAAAGCTTTTTGTAGATGTGATGATTAGTGAGATGATTCAGCCCCAATGAATATTTTTTCTAGTGCTGTTCTGATGGTTGTATTTTCGGGACTTGATTTAGCTAGATTATTTTCTCAAAACCATATTTATTTTCCATATTGAGACTCAGCCAAGGGACCAAAAATTTTTGAAACCATAAAGGTTCAACAAAAACATTTGTTGAATAAATGAATCATCATTTCAATTATTTTTTGGCTACCAGGATGCTCAGAGCTATGCTAATGGAGGTAACTTTTTCATATTTGCTTTTCCCACTCTTTGTATGATTTTCCCATCACTGTTTCGGTCTTATTTATCAGCTCTACTCTCCTTAATTATAATGTTAATGCTTCCAATACATTTTCAACATAAACTTGTGAATAACAAATAAAATATAAATATTTACGGTCTCATCAAATGAGGGGAGGGGATTCATCCAGTAGAAGTTGAAAACAGCAAGTGCATCATTTGACACAATAGGAAATATGCATCTGCAGAAACATGCCCAATTACAGAATTATTCATACAAATTTGAAAAATCTTGACAGTATTGAACACATATTCCAATAGGAAAACCAGAAAGTCAGATAATATTATTAGCTGGTGATGACATGGGAAATCATATTGTTTACTATTATATGGCATATGAATTAATAGAGCCCATCTGGGGAACCATCTATAAGAGCTTGTTAAAGTTATGTATAAACCTTATGAGTAAATTTACAGTGAACAGGTTCACTAAGAAACATGCGTGATAATTTTTATGAAATCATTATGATAACAATGAAGCAAAGTAGATCCCTATCTCTAGGGGAACACACAAGTAAACAGAGATATATACATATACTAGAAATATTGTTTAAATCCAGAAATCCAGTCTAGCCTGAGGCTTTGTTTTGCTCTGGCTGCTGTAATGCAATACAATACTCTGAATGGCTTCAACAGTGGAACTGCATTTCTCTACATTCTTGGAGTTGAGAAGTCCAGAATGAAAGGATTATTGAACTTCTAGGTAGGAGTAAAGGAAGCATGTCACTAGGTTTAGTATTTTTTATAATAAAGATACAAATTTTATTATGAGGTCATTGTTCCATGACTTCATCCAACCTTCATTACTAAAGACACCTCTCTAAATCTTCCTTTGCCACCAACATTGTTAGTTAATGTTTCAACTTGTGTATTTTGTAGCAACTCAGATTTCAGTCCATGTCAATTTACATAAAACCACCCAAAATTCCTATCTTTCTCATATGCAAAAAATAATTTATACCAACAGCAACAAAAAAGTCTTAGCTCATTCTAACACAAACTGTAAAATTATATGTTTTGTCTAAAATAGTATCTGAATTTGGCATGATTGATTAGGGTCTAATTTATCCTGAGGCTAATTTCTCTCCACTATGAAACTACACAATCAAGGAGTTATGGTTATAGCCACCCAAAAATGGAAGGGTGAGCAAGTACGTCTTGAACACTCCCATCCTTAAGGGAGAAAGAGGGTTCAAGATCTGCCCTCTGGACCCATTGTGATGGTTATTTGCCTTTAGCAGTTCTACTGGTGCAGATCATGACCTCAAGGATACACTATGTGGGGGCCCTGCCCACAGTGCTCCAAGTATTTTTGAACATTTGTACTGATAAAATGAAGATAATGGTCACACACTTTTTGGAAGAAGTAGTTCTGAAAATACCTGAATCACCTCTGGGTTCATTCTTTCCTTTCTTGAAGAACTGTGTATGCATTTGCAATGAGCAAGATAGCCTTACTGTTCAGTCCTGTAAAATTTAGATAAGCCTGGTAGCCTCCCTTCATTCCATTTGAGCATCTTGGTTCTCTTAATGATGCAATCCCATCTTGATTACTTGCTTCTGTTGACATGACTGACTAAATCCATGACTCACACTCATGATCTCTTTACTAAATTATTGTTCACACATACCCTTAGTGTTCTGTGCAGAAGAAGATTTTTATTTTTTTCTTTTTAGACAGACGGAGGCTTTTTGAAATATCCAAGTTTTAGATCACCTTTGCATAATTATTCTTTTAATTATTCTCTCTCATTTAATATTTGACTACAAGCATCCAGGATTGGGGATAGAGAATGATGACAAAAGACTGAAATACAAGATAGAATAGGAGATTACTCATAATGAAGGCTATGTGCTATGAACTAAAGAGTATGATTAAATTAGATCTCTGAGTCTTGAGGTCAGAACAACTGATATATATTTACAAACTAAAGGGATCTATTGTTGTGCATTATCACTAAAACATATGACAATGTCTTGTGACCTTTAGTTATTTTTATTCTACAAAGAGCATTTCTGTGTTGACATCAGTGTCATATGGGTGATGTACAAAGAGTCAAGATTAATTCAATGGCAATGAGGGTTTGGATAATAAAACTTAAATCTTAGTTTGCTTTTAGAAAAAATTACGGAAGTGTAAATTTTTCAAAGACATTGTAATGGTAGACATTTATATTTAGGCACAAAAGTGAATTTCTGAGACAACAACTTGAATTTCAATTCTAGAACATCTAGCCCCCAAGGTCAGATAAATGGTGCACAACATGGTTGTTAACATCATGACCATGAGTGAGAGTAGAAGAGGAAAGAAGGAAAAAAAGGGCATATCTGAAAAAAAGAGAAGTTCTTTGGTGCAGAGAGAAAGTTCTTCCTGAGGTGTGTGGCAGTCAGGATACAGAGTAAGCCTGGTTAATTCTCTTTCCTATAGTCATCTATTAAGATTTGTAAAGACTCACTCACAGACACGGAGGAAATTCAGAGAATCATCAGGTCATATTTCGAAAACCTGTACTCCACAAAATTGGAAAACTTAAAGGAAATGGACAACTTTCTGGATAAATATCACTTATCAAAATTAAATCAAGACCAGATAAGAAAATTAAACAGAGTTCCAGAAGATCCATCCGGAGGGGTAAGTGTGTCCCAACCTGGGTACACAAACGCCCCAGGAAGGGAGTACAGGTGCCCTTCAATCCCCTAAACTTTCTGGCCATTCAGTGGGGCTTCTCCCTGGCTACTGGTTTTCATACTTATCCCACCCGAGCTTGCCCCCAAGTGCCCCTTTCCATCTGCGTGGTCCCACGATCTCCCAACTCAGCCTGATTCAGGGCTGAGGCTCTGGGGACAAAGTGGTAAGTGAGAGGCTGCAGGGGGTTCTTTGTTCCACAGAGCTGGCTGCATATACCAAACCCGGCCTTTTGTCTGTGAGGTCTTTGGCCAGCAAGTGGCCCTGATCGAGTACTAGCAGACCCATCCAGAGGGGGTCCTTAGATCTACCACCACAACCTACTTCAGGGAGGAGGGGATGTGAGAGCCAACTCCAGTGCTGAGGGGACCTAAGAGAGGGCAGAACAAGAAAAATCCCCAGGTACACAGTAAGACACAACAAAAACTGAACCAAGACACAAGGACAACCCTGACTGCTTTCAAAGGAAAAGATGGGCAGGAGCCAATGCAAGAATTCCTCCAACAACCTGAAAAGCAACATGATAACACCAGGATGCAGCAAATATGCAACAGGAAGACTTGAACAACCTAAACCAGAAAAAGTAGAAGAAATCAACTTTAAATGTAACATTATGAAAGTAATAGAGACCATTAAAGAGGATGTGAAAAACTCCTTTAAAGAAATGGAGGAGAAGACTAAGAAAAAGTTAGGAGAAATGAATAAATACCTCAAAGATACACTAGAATACCAAGAAAAAGCAATCAAACAGGTAATGGAAACAGTTCAAGACTTGAAAACTGAAATAGAGGAAATGAAGAAAACAAAAACCGAGGGACAGATATAGAAAATCTGGGTAAATGAACAGGAACTACAGAGACAAGCATAACCAACAAATACAAGAGATAGAAGACAAATATCTCAGACGCTGAAGATACAATAGAGAAAATAAACTCATTGATCAAGAAAACAACAAATCCAACAAATTCTTAACACAAAACATCCAGGAAATCTGGGAAACCATGAAAAGACCAAACCTAAGAATAATAGGGATATAAGAAGGAGAAGAATTACAGCTCAAAGGCCCAAAAAATATATTCAACAAAATTATAGAAGAAAACTTTCACAATCTAAAGAAGGATATTCCTATAAAGATACAAGAAGCATACAGAACACCGAATAGACTGGATCAAAAAAAAAAAAAATCCCCTCGCCATATAATAATCAAAACACAAAACATACAGAATAAAGAAAGAATATTAAGAGCTGCAAAGGAAAAAGGCCAAGTAACATATAAAGGTAAACCTATCAGAATTACACCTGACTTCTCTATGGAAACCATGAAAGCCAGAAAGTCTTGGATAGATGTGCTGCAGACACTAAGAGACCATGGATGGAAGTCCAGACTACTATACCCAGCAAAGCTTTCTTTTACCATCGATGGAGAAAACAAGATATTCCAGGATAAAAACAAATTTAAGCAACAAATAGCCACAAACCCAGTCTTACAGAAAATACAACAAGGAAAACCACAACAAAATGAAGCAAACAACACCCATACTAACACAGAAATCTAACAACCCTCCACCAACACAACTCAAAGAAGGGAAACACACAAACTCTAGCACCTAAAAAAAAATAACTGGAGTTAACAATCACTGAACCTGATAGAAGAGAAAGTGGGAAGTAGTCTGCAATACATGGGCACAGGAGACCACTTTCTATGTATAACCCCAGTGGCACAGACAATAAGAGCAACAATGAATAAATGGGACCTCTTGAAACTGAGAAGCTTCTGTAAAGCAAAGGACACTGTCATTAAGACAAAAAGGCATCCTACTGAATGGGAGAAGATCTTCACTAACCCCACATCAGACAAAGGTCTGATCTCCAAAATATATAAAGACCTCAAGAAACTAGACATTAAAATTCTAAATAACCCAGTTAAAAAATGGTGTAATGGTCTGAACAGAGAATTCTCAACAGAAGAAGTTCAAATGGCCAAAAGATACTTAAGGTCATGTTTAACTTCCTTAGTGATCAGGGAAATGCAAATCAAAACAACTTTGAGATACCATCTTACACCTATCAGAATGGATAAAATAAAAAGCACCAATGATAGCCTATGCTGGAGAGGATATAGAGTAAGGGAAATACTCATCCATTGCTGGTGGGAATGCAAAGTTGTGCAACCACTTTGGAAATCAGTGTGGAGGTTTCTCAGGAAATTGGGAATCAATCTACCTCAGGACCCAGCAATACCACTCTTGGGAATATACCAAGATATGCACAATCATACTACAAAAGCATTTGTGCAACTATGTTCATAGCAGCATTATTTGTAATAGCCAGAACCTGGAGACAACCTAGGTGCCCCTCAATGGAATAATGGATAAAGAAAGTGTGGAATATATACACATTAGAATACTACTCAGCAGTAAAAAAGAATGACATCTCGAATTTTGCATGCAAATGGATAGAAATAGAAAACACTATCCTTAGTGAGTTTACCCAGACCCCAAAAGATGAATATGGTATGTACTCACTCATTAGTGGACTCTAGCCATAAACAAAGGACATTAAGCCTATAGTTCACAATCCTAGAGAAGCCAAATAGCAAGGTGAACCCAAAGAAAATCATATATAGATCCTCCTGGAAATTGGAAGCAACAAGATTGTGGGACAAAAGTTGGGTGTAGAGGGGTGGTGGGGGTCTGGTTGAGATTGGAGGATGGGGAGAGGGGGAAGTAGAAGGGAGAAGGGAAGGTCTGGGGAGAGCTTAGTGGAGTGGGAGGGTGGAGATGGAGGAAGGGTAGATATAGTAGCAGGGAAGAAGATAACTACACTAAGGGAGCCATTTTAGGGTTGGCAAGAGACTTGGCTCTAGAGGGGATTCCAGGTATCCACGGGGATTTCCCCTGGTAGATCCTTGGGCAGCAGAGGAGAGGGTGCCCAAACTGGCCTTGTCCCATAGTCACACTGATGAATATCTTGATTATCACAATAGAAATTTCGTCCAATGGATGGAGATAAAGACAGAGACCCACATCCACATCAGAGCAATAGACTGATCTCCCAAAGTCCAGTTGAAGAGCAGAAGGAGGGAGAAGATGAGCAAGGAAGTCAGACCTCGAGGGGTTGGTCCACCCACTGAGACAGTGTGCCTGATCTAATGGGAGCTCACCAAATCTAGCTGGACAGGGACTGAACTAGCATGTGATCAAACCGGACTCTCTGAATGTGGCTGCCAATGGGGATGGACTGAGAAGCAATTGATAATGGCACTGGGACCTCTCTATTCTGCATGTATTGGTTTTTTGGGACCCTAGTTTGCTTGGATGCACACCTTCCTAGGCCAGGATGGTGGGGGGAAGGCCTTGGACTTCACACAGGGCAGAGTACACTGCTCTCTCTTAAAGATGGAGGGGGAGTGAAGAGGGTTAGTGGGGGAGCTGGAGGGGATTGGGAGAAGGGGAGGAAGTGTCCATTTTTGAATGGAAAAATAAAAAAGAAAAATAAAAAGAAAATTAAACAGACCTATAACTGCTGAAGAAATAGAAACAGTCACCAAAAGTCTGCCAACCAACAAAAGCCCACGACCAGATAGTTTCAGCTCAGAATTCCACAAGATTTTCAAAGAAGAACTAATACCAATACTCCTCAAATTGTTCCACACAATAGAAACAGAAGGAACATTGCCAAACTCTTTTTATGAGGCAACAGTTACCCTGATACCCAAACCACAGAAAGACATTACCAAGAAAGAGAATTACAGACCAATCTCACTCATGAACATTGATAAGAAATATTTAATAAAATACTCCTTCAAACACCCGAGTTTTGAAAAGAAGAAAAAATATCAAATGGAAAAAAGAAAGCATATTTAACAAATGGTGCTGGCATAACTGGATATCAACACGTATAAGATTTTTTTGGGGGGTGGAATTGTTGTTAAATTTAACTTTACTCTGTGGTGATCCAATAAGACACAGGTGGTTACTCCAATTTTTTTGTATCTGTGGATGTTTGCTTTCTTACCGAGTATGTAATCAATTTTTGACAAGGTTCCATGAGATGCTGAGAAGAAGGTATATTCTTTCCTGTTTGGGTGGAATGTTCTATAGATGTCTATTAAGTCCATTTGATTCATTACATCTGTTAGTTTTTGTATTTCTCTGTTAAGTTTCTGTCTGGTTGACCTGTCCATTGGTGAGAGAGGAGTGTTGAAATCCCCTACTATTAGTGTGTGGGGTTTGATGTGTGCTTTGAGTTCTAGTAATGTTTCTTTTACATATGTGGGTGCTTTTATATCAGGGGCATATATATTCAGGATTGCGTCTTCATCCTGATGGATTATCCCTGTTAAGAATATAACGTGTCCATCTCCATCTCTTCTGATTGATTTTAGTTTGAAGTTGATTTTGTTCGATATTAGTATAGCCACACTTGCTTGTTTCTTAGGGCCGTTTGATTGAAAAACCTTTTCCCAACCCTTTATTCTGAGATAATGTCTGTCTTTGTGATTCAGGTGTGTTTCATGTAAACAACAGAATGTTGGATCCTGTTTTCGTACCCATTCTCTTAACCTTTGCCTTTTTATAGGTGAATTGAGTCCATTGATATTAAATGATATCAATGAACAGTGTTTGTTAACTCCAGTTATTATTATTTTTTGGATGGTAGAGTTTGTGTGTTTCCCTTCTTTGAGTTGTGCTGGTGGAGGATTGTTAGATGTCTGTGTTATTATGGGTGTTGCTAGCTTCCTTCTTTTGTGGTTTTCCTTCTAGTACTTTCTGTAAGGCTGGGTTTGTGGCTATGTATTGCTTAAATTGTTTTTATCCTGGAATATCTTGTTTTCTCCATCGATGGTGAAAGAAAGCTTTGCTGGGTATAGTAGTCTGGACTTCCATCCATGGTCTCTTAGTGTCTGCAGCACATCTATCCACAACCTTCTGGCTTTCATGGTTTCCATAGAGAAGTCAGGTGTAATTCTGATAGGTTTACCTTTATGTGTTACTTGACGTTTTTCCTTTGCAGCTCTTAATATTCTTTCTTTATTCTGTATGTTTTGTGTTTTGATTATTATATGGTGAGGGGATTTTTTTTTGATCCAGTCTATTCAGTGTTCTGTATGCTTCTTGTACTTTCATAGGAACATCCTTCTGTAGGATGGGAAAGTTTTCTTCTATAATTTTGTTGAATATATTTTCTGGGCCTTTGAGGTGTAATTCTTCTCCTTTTTCTACCCCTATTATTCTTATGGAATCAAATAAAAAACCCATATATTAATCCACAAAGCTATGAATACCTCATATTTGACAAAGATGCTAAAATTATACAGTGGAAGAATGAAAGTATCTTTAACAAATGGTGCTGGCATAACTGGATGTGAACCTGTAGGAGAATGAAAATAGATCCTTATCTATCATCATGGAGAAAACTCAAGTCCAAATGGATTAACAACCTCAATATAAATCTGACCACACTTAACCTGATAAAAGAGAAATTGGGAAGTAGCCTGCAATACATGGGCACAGGAGACCACTTCTTATGTAAAGCCCAGTGGCACAGACCATTAGAGCAACAATGAATAAATGGGACCTCCTGAAACTGAGAAGATTCTGTAAAGCAAAGGACACAGTCATTAAGACAAAAAGGCATCCTACTGAATGGGAGAAGATCTTCACTAACCCCACATCAGACAAAGGTCTGATCTCCAAAATATACAAAGAACTCAAGAATCTAGGCACTAAAATGCTAAATTATCCAATTAAAAACTGGGGTAATGATCTGAACAGAGAATTCTCAACAGAAGAAGTTCGAATGGCCAAAAGATACTTAAGGTCATGTTTAACTTCCTTAGTGATCAGGGAAATGCAAATCAAAACAACTTTGAGATACCATCATACACCTGTTAGAATTGCTAAAATGAAAAACTGCAATGATAGCCTATACTGGAGAGGATGTGGAGTAAGGGAAATACTCATCCATTGCTGGTGGGAATGCAAAGTTGTGCAACCACTTTAGAAATCAATGTGGAGGTTTCTGAGGAAATTGGGAATCAACCTACCTCAGGACCCAGCAATACCACTCTTGGGAATATACCCAAGAGATGCCCAATCATACTACAAAAGCATTTGTGCAACTATGTTCATAGCAGCATTATTTGTAATAGCCAGAACCTGGAAACAACCTAGGTGCCCCTCAATGGAAGAATGGATAAAGATAGTCTGGAATATATACACATTAGAATACTACTCAGTGGTGAAAAACAATGACATCTTGAATTTTGCATGCAAATGAATGGAAATAGAAAACACTTTTTTTGTGAGATAACTCAAACCCAAAAAGTTGAATATGGAATGTATTCACTCATTAGTGGACCCTATCCATAAACAAAGGATATTAAGCTTATAGCTCACAAGCCTATAGAAGCCAAATAGCAAGGTGAACCCAAAGAAAAACATATATAGATCCTCCTGGAAATTGGAAGCAAACAAGATCGCCAGGCAAAAGTTGGAAGCACAGGAGTGGGAATAGTGGTGGATGTAGGGCTTGGGGTGGGGGTCAGCGAAAGGGAGAGGGGGAGGGAGAAGGGAGTAGGAAAGGACTGTGGAGAGCTTGGGGGAGTGGGAGGGTGGAGATGGAGGAAAGGTGGATATTGGAGAAGGAAATAAGATATCTACATTAAGGGAGTCATTTTAGGATTGGCAAGAGACATGGCTGGTGTAGGAGGTCCTTCTGTATTTTTATTTCTTTCATTGGTTAAATAAAGTGACTGCCTTGGCCTTTTGATAGGGCAGCCCTTAGGTGGACGGAGTAGACAGAACGGAATGCTGTGAGACAGAAGGCAGTGTGGGAGACGCAGTGTTTCTCTGGCTCAAGATGGACGCTGGTTAGACTCATGCCAGTAAGCCACATCCTCGTGGTGATACACAGATTACTAGATATGGGTTAGTTTAAGATGTAAGAGTTGGCCAAGAAGAGGCTAGAACTAATGGGCCAGGCAGTCATTTAATTAATATAGTTTCTGTGTAATTATTTTGGGTATAAGCTAAGCAGGCACCAGGAATGCAGCCCTCTCCTTCTTACTACAATTGGCTGCCCAACGTGGTTGACTGACTCCACGTAAAATCTGAGAGAGCTTCAAAAAGAATACAGAGTTTAACAGAATTTTTGCTGTTTACTAGCAGGTTGCTGCAGAGAAAATTTCTTCACTCAGCAGCAGCAACAAATAAAAAGCTGCAGCAGTTTTAAAATGTGGCTTTCTGGGATATGCTGCCGGCACCATCTCTGGCTCCCGATGGAGACAGGTTATTTGGATGGGATTACTGACTCAAGTGCTACAGCTTTCTTCCTTGATGGCAATGTGGACTCACTGTGTGCCTGGAACTTGGTGAGGCTCAGGGGTACCAAGTGGCTCTGAAAGTTCAGGCTGAACTGTGCTGAACTCAGGCAGTAGCTGTCGTAATTATCATAATAATAGCGCAGTTAAGGTTTAGACTGGGCAGGAAACAGGCAGTACCATATTACTCCTATATGGTGCAATTTAGTTTTTAAGAAGTGCTTAGCATTTTAAGAAATGCTCCTGGATAGTAAATAATTACAGATTCACAATAGGACAGATTCAGGAATAAAAGACCTCTAAATGGGTCACACTGTTGGATGGCTGTTCGTAGGCTTGGGAGAGAATAGAAAAAGAATAGAGAGTCAAAGTTAATACTTAAAATAAAAGGGTAAAGTCTTTAAAGAGACAGTACAGAAAGTCATAGATTAAAAGAAATTAAAATAAGCCACGTAAAAATGGAAAATTCACAGAATGTCTGGATTATGTATTTTATTGTGTTTTCTTTATATTTTTTGACTGTTAAGGAGCTAAGTACAGAGAGAATTTTCATTGTATGGGCTGCCAAACTAAACCAACATATATGTTCTAAAGGTATCATGACTTCCAAATTTGGGTCTAAGGATATGGTGCTTTGGAAAGGAGGTTCTTCTTTTGTTTTCTCAGAGGATGAGACCCTGTGGATTCCTTCTACACAAATATGGTTTGATAGACCACGCCCTCCTGAAAGGTCACCGTGAACACCTTCATAAAATTACTTCACTCAACTGTCAAATGAGATGAATCTGGCACACAGGATACACCATGAAAGACCTGATTGACAGCGCCCCCATACAGCAGGAAGAAGTTTGGAGAGAAAAAGCTATGTCCATATTCCCAAATACTGTTTATAAATGTTCTTTTAAATCTAAAGGGGGAGATGATATAGATATGGATAATTTGCATTGGTATGGATTTTGCTTTAGTGATATAAATTTAAGGTCAATTTTGTTATA
>PVIU01030966.1:0-15469 GCA_004026605.1 Ondatra zibethicus | reverse complement strand
TGGGCCTGTAGGCTGAAGATGGATGCCCCAACGGTACAAAGGAACTTTGGGTGACTGTACAGGTAGCGAGATGTCTCTGTCATTTTTAGAGTTTAGAAGTTGCTTATTTCTTGTTTACTTAGGTAATATTTTATCCTTCTGAAGTCTTTGATGGAGTTGAAGAATGGATAGTTATAGTGATAGTTTTCCATTGTTATGATAAAAGATAAAATAGATCTAAATATGGTAACTCTAATTCTTGCTTGATAACTGTTTTGTTATATGTAACTTTACTATGTTAAAGTTAAAGTCTTTCTTTTTTGTTTAAACAGAAAAAAGGGGAAATGGTGTAGGAGGGTCTTCTATTTGTGTATTGCCCTCATTGGTTAAATAAAGAAAACTGCCATGGCCTTTTGATAGGGCAGCCCTTAGGTGGGCGGAGTAGACAGAACGGAATGCTGTGAGAGAGAAGGCAGTGTAGCAGATGCCATGCTTCTCCAGCACAAGATGGACACTGGTTAGACTCATGCCGGTAAGCCACAACTCAAGTGGCGATACACATTAATGGAGATGGGCTAAAATAATATGTGAGAGTTAGCCAATAAGGGGCTGGAGATAATGGGCCAGGCAGTATTTAAATGAATACAGTTTCTGTGTAATTATTTCGAGTACGCACTGGGAGCCGGGCGGGACAGAACAAGGGGCCCGGCGCCGGGAACACAGCCTGAGCCCCTCTTGCAACATAGGCTGACCTCAAACTCACTTTGTAACTGAGAATGACCCTGAACTCCTTACTTCATAGACAGGTTAAGATGCCGTCTGTCTGTCTGTGTGGTATATGTGCATGTGTGTATTCTCGAGTGTCCCATCTGTCACTCTCCGTCTTATTCTTTCTAAAAAAGGTTTCTCACTGAACCTAGAACTAGGCTGGCAGTCAGCAAGACCTAGTGACGACCACCCTCTCTACCCTCCACGGTGCTAGAGTTATACATGTACTGCCTTGTGAAGTTTTTTAATTGGGTGCTGGGCATTCAAACTCAGGTCCTCATGATTTCACAGCAAGTGTTTTACTCATTGAGCACCAAAATTGTGATCTTTAGTTTCTCTGTTGTTTTCTTTTTTCCAGACAGGTTTTCTTTATGTAACCTTTGCTGTCCTAGAACTAGCTCTGTAGACCAGGGGGACCTCAAACTAACTGAGACCCTCCTGCCTCTTTTAGTTTCTCTTTTTGTTTTTCCTCCCTCATCCTTCCTAGAGTTTTGAACCCAGCCAGAACTATGTACATGCTAGGCAGGAATTTACCATGGAAATATACCCTCAGTCCTGCATCTTCTAACATTAGATAAAGCAAATTACAAGACTACACCCTCATCCAATATTTTCAAGTTCATCTAAAAACTGATTCAGTGTTCTATGGCAACCTCTTCCCCTCAGTACCCTGTGAAGATGAAACAGTTCAGCATTCACAAGCTTGCTCTGAGCCCTTGAATAGCACAGCAAATGTGGTGGCACTGCTCAATTAAAAATGCTATTTCAGTCCTTCAGGGCTGCCCTGAAGGTTGTCATTAGCAGGAAGGGACTTGCTTCAGAATAAGAGGCTGTGTGGGTGACTGGTGGGAGGACTGGGAGGATGCAAGGAGGAAGACTTACTTTGGTTTAAAAAGTATGCTTTATCCAAATGCTGCGGGGGGCGGGGGAGGTGGTGCCTCTTTCCTGCAGTCATTGTTATAAACAGCATGGCTGGCAGACTGCAGGGAGAGTGGGACTTACACACCACCCGAACTGAGCACCACAGCATCTCTCCACGAGGAGGTCCCCAGGGAACCTGAGACTCTTTTTATGGCAGGACTTGAGATAGTTCCTCATAACTAGCCGGGAATGGCCTTGAGCGAATGTCCTCCCACCTCTGCCTCAAGTGCTGGGATGAAAAGCATAAGTAACACCCAAGACTCGATAAAAATGAAAATTATTTATTTAATTTCTTCAAGCAAGTCCATCATGGTAGTACAGACCTATAATCATTGCTAACAGGGAGACTGGGTCGGAGGATCACAAAGTCCAGGGCTAACTTGGACTATGTATTAAATTTACACAAAAATTAAACAAAAGGTGCACACTGCTGGGCAGAGACATGTGCCTGCAGTTCTAGCTTCTACAGGTGCTGGGGCAGGAGGTTTCAGCTGCCATCAGCTTACTTCTGAAATGATTTAACATTAGTGTGATTTGATTTTGTTGCTTGGTTCCTGACTCTGACCCTCGGAATTGCAAGTTACTCTGAAGTATGTCTTTGCTACTTTAATTTTCTTGCAGGGAGGAGGGGACAAAATATCAGAACTTGATTACATTTGTTCCTTAGTTTTCTGAGAAAAAGCAGCAATACACACAGCTTCCAGATTCCAGTCTTCCAGCTAAGATCAGGGCTTAGCAAGCCAGGGACCCATGAGGATTTGCCACAAACCTATCCACAGGTGGGTGCTAACTTAATTTTTCAGAAACTTTGAAATGGCATGTTTTCTCTACTAAGAAAACAAACTTAAGTATCTGAGAAATATATACCAGAATGAGAAAAGGAAAATAGAATTTACTATGAGGTATTTGAATATTGTGTGAAAACAGGAAAAAGAAAAAAAAAAGCCCAAACAGTATCAAATCCAGAAGTTCCTGTACCCTAAAATCATACTAAAGGTATCAAAGTTCATGTAACTTTCAGAAGAACATGAATGTAACAATCTTTCTGCTATCCTGTGTGTGACTGCAGCTGCAGGCCCCAGGGCAGGGAAAATGGTCCTCTCTCTAATCCTGCGGCACATTTCTCTTTCCCCATTATACCATAAAGAGAAAGGAAGTTGGGGACCACCCTAATTGGTAACAAACCCCAACCAACAGCAGCTGTTTGTGCTCATGCACCAAGATGAGGACTGTACTGGCAATTAAACAGCCACAAGTGTAGAGAAACAGGGACACAATTCTCATGCCAGGACACCTTAGGACCAACAGGGAATTATTGGGAGTGGGAACTCGAACCCAAGAGAAACCCAGACCCCTCCCACACATTACAATCAGTGGATTCCAATTTGGGGCCCTCCTTGTTCAAAAAGTTTGTAGCCCTTGCCAAGAAACTTAACTGTTGCTTTGCCTTCCTTCCTGTCTTTCGGTTTCTTAACAGAGAAAAAGAACTTGACTACAATAAACCCAAGGCACCCTATACACAAAATATGTCTCTAACTTTTCTCTGTTTGCCAGTTAAAACAAGTTTTAGCTTATATCACTTGCAAGGGTCACAGCTCCATGCCACATATACAGCTGCCTAAGCTTTTTTTTTTTTTTTTTTTTTTTTTGGATAGGGGTCTCACTGTAATAGCCCAGGCTGACCTCGAACTCACTGAGATCCTCCTACATCTGCTCTTGGGTACCGAAATTAAATACCACCACACTTGACATGAGGTGTAGTTTTCAGGGGCAAGACTTAGGTCTGTGGTTTCAACAATGACGTGAACTTCAGAATGAGCCAAGGTAGGTTTACTGAAACCAGAAAGGTGTTCTAAGAGAGAGTAAAGCCACCTGACAGGACAAGGGGGTCATAGTTGGGTTTCTCTAAGGTGGGTAGATATGGGATGTTGGAGCTCTCAATTTATATCTCTAAAAATTGCTAAGAAATCACCTTCTTTCTTCCCAATCTCATCCAAAGAATGTATCCATTTATTTATTGGCTTTTGTGAGACAAGGCCTCTCTACACAGCCCTGGTTGGCCTAAAACGCACTATGTTGACCAGACTGGCTTCAAACTCACAGAGATCTAATCTGCCTGTCTCTGCCCAACAAACAAGTTTTTAAAAAAGATTAATTTCTGTGTATTTTGCCTACATGCATTTATGTATACCACATGTATGCTTGTTGGCTGCAGAGGTCAGAAGAGGGTGCTTGATCATGCAGAGCTGGAGTGAAGACAGTTGAAAGCCACTGTGTGGGTGCCACTGGGAACTGAACCATGGGACCTCTGTAAGAGCAATATTCTTAATCACTGAGCCATCTCTCCAGCTCAAGAATGTAATTTTCAACACGGTTAAAAAAAAGTGAAAGGGCCAGGCGATGGTGGTGCCCACCTTTAATTCCAGCAGTTGGGAGGCAGAGGTAGGTGGATCTCGTGAGTTCGAGGCCAGTATGGTCTAAACAGAGAAATCCTGTCTCAAAAAACAAAAAAGTGAAAGGTTTTGGATTCTGGAAAGTGGGGGGTTGGTGTTAAAAAAAAAAAACCAGGAGTTAGTTTGTTGGGGCATAGGATTGCTGGAGATAAGGAGTTTATTAAAGAGTTACTAATCATTCGGGCATGGTGACATACACCTAAATCTCAGCACTTAGGAAGCAGAGTCACTTGGATCTCTGAGTTCCAGCCCAGCCGGATTTATAAAGTGAGATCTCATCTCAAAAAAAAAAAAAGTTATCAATGCCATAGACAGACAGACAAGCCCGTGGGGGGACCTCTGAGGAACAGAGTCAGGGCCCCAAGGCTGAAGCAGGAGTTACAGCACAAGCCTGCTGTCAGGCTCTCAGACCCCTGCAGAAGCTAGGGGAGGGGTTAGGAGGATGTTTGACCACCAATACCCACTTTGATGTAAACTCACTTGCCAGGTGAGAAATCTTGGCACTGGGAGGCTGTTAGCTAGGGACTCAGGAGGGTGTGCCTGTGGCTATCTGAAAGAGGAGAGGCGGCTGCAGAGAGGGCCTAAAGAGCAGCTAGACTCTAACACTACATTCTTGGGCAAAGTAAAGCATTTTTCCCAGTAAAAATTAGTGAGATAGATTCACATGAAGCATCACATAGCTCCGGGAGGGGGAGTGCTACAAGCTTCTGCTTAGGTATCATTTTGTTCCCAACTTGCTGTCCTTGACATCCTAGATGGAGGTTATCTCGGGGAAGACACCATCTGGCCTGATATGAGCACAACACATTTTGGAAAACACACTGCCTCTGTTGTGGACCGTTAGGGTCCTTACCAATGGAGTCTGAAGCCTCCTGCTTTTCTCTGCCTAGGACTCTATTGGAACTTTCTGCTGGATGTTTTGAGTGCCCAATTTAATGGGTTTTTGTTGATTGTTATTTTTTTTATGTTCATTGGTGTTTTGCATGCATGTTTGTATGAGGTGTTAGATCTTGGAATTAGTTGTGAGCTGCCACGTGGGTGCTGGAAATTAAACTGCGGTCTTCTGGAAGCGCAGTTAGTGCTCTTAACCACCGAGCCATTGCTCTAGTCCCCCAATTTGATGTTTTGCTGTCTACTGTCTGCTACTTGTCATTTGTTTTCAAAACAGGGTTTCTCTGTGTAGCCCTTGCTGTCCTGGGACTCATTATGGAGACCAGGCTGACCTCAAACTCTATATGTGGAATTTTGGGGGGATGGTGGTAGTGTTTCAAGACAGGGTTTCTTTGTGTATCCCTGGCTATCCTGGAACTATGGAGACCAGGCTGGCCTCAAACTCAGAGCTTTGGGCTTTGTCTACCTCTGCCTCCCAAGTGTTGGAATTGAAGGCCTGGTGTATACTCAACAAATTCATTCATTCAAAACTAAAGATCAGCTGTCATAGATTATTTTCTGAACAAATTAACTTGGTCATGATACTGAGGATTACTTTTCCTGTTTCTTGTGTCAATATCTTTCTGGATTTACTCTTTGAGTTGCAGTGGGTTGAAGCATGAATGGAAATGAAGGACTGAGTACAGACTGACCTTAGACACCTGCTTAGAAAGAGGCAGTAGTGTGGAACTGTCCTGTACACTGTGTAAATATATGTCCCTGTGATTGGTTTAATAAAAAAGCTAACTGGCCAATAGCTGGATAGGATAAGGTTAGGTGTGGGGGGGGGGAGGAACCAGACTAAGGTTATTGGAAAGGACTGAGGCAGAGGAGTCGCCAGTGAGACAGGGAGGAAACAGGAGGTGCAAGATGAAAGAGAGGTAATGCCATGTGGCAGAATGTAGATTAATAGAAAGATGTCAATTAAAGTTGTAAGAGCTAGTTCGTAATAAGCCTGAGCTGCCAGGCTTTCATAATTAAGTCTCTGTCTCGGTTATTTGGGAACTGACTGGCGGGAAAGGAAAACTCTGCTGACACAGAAGCGTCATAAGGATGGATTTAGAAACAGAGGCAGATGTCTGCAGCAATCCAGCACAAAGTTTAAAGTGGTTACCATGGGGGAAGTATAGGGTGGGGGACTTTCTTCATTATGAGGCTTGTGTTGCCAAAACCCTTGAGTAGTGTCTTACTAGGTACAAGATGAAAAAAAATGGAAGGCTGAGGGAAGGCTGATCAAAAATAGCCATTGGTTTTCCTTGCCAGACTGAAGGTGAGGGTGTCATAGAACAGAAATAAGTAAGTCAACGGTATGAGAACCACTCCACTTACTGTATGTACACCTAGAGCTGGCTATGGAGAAAGAAGAGATTTTTTTTTGTTGTTTTTTGAGACAGTTTTGCTGTAGCTTTGGAGCCTGCCCTAGAACTCAATATATAGGAGTGGTCTGAACAGTCCATGCATTACCTTAGGAAAGGGGAGTGAAAGAAAATTCCCTGAACTCAGGAAGGGTTTTCAAATGACTGCAAATAGGAGATCCAGAATGACAAACGTCAGGGCCATCTTACTAGATTACTCTCTAGTTTGATTCTCATTACCCACAAGGCAGAAGGGAGAGACAACTCCTGTAATTGTCCTCTCAGGTCCTCCCACTGAACACACCCCTCCTCCCCCATGCAAACTAAAGAGTGACGCGTGTGCATCCCACGGAACCTTTCGGGTTTCACTGTCCCGTCTTCTGTTGACTAGTAATTTTCAAATCAGTCCATGACCAGCAATTCATCTCGGTACCCTCTGCTGAGCATAGTGGTAGTGCCTCACTGCAATCCTGACACTTGGGAGCGGAAGTTTAGGTGCACAAGGTCATTTTCTAATACAAAGTGAGTTCAAGACTAGCCAGGACTCATGTACCAAAGAACCTGTCTTAAAAACAGCAAAACCAATCAACCAGTCAAACAAAAATCCCCACAAAAAGAAAACACAAAGGATGTACTAAATTTATACAATTACAAAGAGACTGGAGAAAGATCATAATGTCATACTAATTGATTTGACTATATTGGCAGGCCAGTGAGCCCCACAGAAAGTCCCTGGGCTGGGATTAGGGGCAGCCCATGTATGGCAGTTCTGTTGAACTTGTCCATATTGGATTTCATGATCTAAACTGATGAGGACAACGGGCTGGGCTTAGAGACACGCATAGATGCATCTAAACTTTCTATGTGTTCATTTTACGGATTGGACTCAGGGTTTTATGCTTGCCAGCAAGCACTTTCCTCATCTAACCATCTCCCCAGACCTTAATTCAACTGTACTCTATGAAATACTCTAAAATATAAAATCCTATTCAAGTAAAAACACAAGAAAATATTTTTAAAGAAGATCCTTATGTCTTCAAACCAAGTCCATGGACATAAAGAAATTGAGGTCCCTTCACTCCAGCTGCCCAGGTCACAACACAAGTATTATTCTGTAACAACACAGGAATATGTACTTTCCTGAAGGACCTCTTGTTCTGGTAATGAACTCAGTACTAAACATTTTTCTCTTTTTTTGTAGTCTAGCTAATATTTTTTTTAAAGCAACTTGTACCGCTGTGTTTCAAGAGGATAATTTCCCACAATTACAGAATTACATAAGTTGGCAATACAGATTGAATAGCTAACATAGCTGAATTTTGTGAATTTTAAGATTATTTTTTACCAGAACTAACAATTTCAGATTTTGCCAGTAGTATACACAACTCCAAGGAGCAGTCACTCTCAGAATGTAACTGGGCACACACTTATAATGCAGGTTCTAGATTTTGAATTAACCTGACATTTCTAATTCACCCTAAAATGATTTCTATACCGAAATACTCCATAAACTTATCACAAAACCTATAGTCTGTCTTTTAAACAGCAAATAACTCAACCCAGCAGGTAGGTCACAATGAGCCCTCAATTCCACAGTCTTAATTCAGCTAAGGGTTTTTCCTGACTAGAGTCACTGACCTTCTCTATTAGAGAAAGCAAACATTTTCACCTCCAACAGACTGCCAAGATATGACTTTATTACACAATGTGTAAAGCTACAGCTCCATAACTTGAAGGCTTTATTAAGGAAGAAAGAAGGAGAAGGACGGCTTAATACAAACTCCACTCTAAGCCTTTCTAGATCTTTTACTGCCAGACATGTTACACGACATGAAATCCCAGCAAAAGCAACCGACACAGAAGCAGTAGCAAGAAAACTCCAGAGAGGCACACAGGTTCTTTTTTTTCTTTTTTTGAAGTATTTTTATACTATATTAAAAAACTCATAAAATAAAAAAGGGATCCATCAACATATATCTCAGAAGTCCATCCAAGAGTCTCAGTGTCCAACAGCCATGGAGGCTGATGCTTGTGTCATTGCTCAGTCTGCAGCTTGTGTAAGGATCACAGAGGTGACTTTAGGTTACAATCAAACTTGTTCCGCCAGATCCAAGACCCTGAATTTATCCAAATTGTAGAAACATGCTTTAACCACCCGTCCACCAAAATACCTCCCATTCAGATCCACAACAGCTAAAAAGCAAACAAAAAGACAATCAGTTAATACAAGTATCCTGGAAGACATCAAAACAAACAGTAACGTTAACATTTGTTAAATTCTTTAATAAACAGAGTACCTTTAATTGCTGATTCAACTCTCTCAAATTCTAAAAATATCCGTACTGCTTCATCATCAGGGGCACCAGGAATCTAGAATGGAAAGGAGCATAGGAGTAAAGTTGTGTGTCCACGCATATACTTTAGTGTGTGTGTGCATGTACACACATATACATGGCAAAAGTGGTCAACCATCAAGGAAATAAATATAAATTGCTCATATAAAAAATGTACTAATCCTTTCTGAGGGGCTGAGAACACATATCTGAAGCTAATCAATGCAGTCTTTGACTTCCTGGAGGAAGCTGCCCATGGCAGCTAGCATGCAATCAAGTGATCATACTATCAGCAAACAACAGGATGAGGCAGCAGCAGCAGCAAAAGCAGAAACTTTAACTACAGAGCATTACTCCAATTGCCTTCACATAGGTCTGCATTTTCTCTAGCTTTGTTTAGCTTTTAAAGCCTTCCATAATATGGCCTCATTCCATGTATGTAAGCAGAACTCCCCAACTAATCCCCTGAGGAGTCCTCACTCTCCTGCTGCCTCCACCTAAACACCCTCCTCCACCACTCCCCACATACCCTATCAAAGCTCAGCTCACACCTCATTGTTCACAAGCCTTCTTCACTTGTTTTTGCTGACCCCTTTCTCAAGATTTGTACTTACAGCCAATACTACTAGGTCTCCTATTACTTTTTTTAAAGACTTATTTATTTTATATAGTGTTCTGCCTCCATGTATGCCTGCATGACAGAAGAGGATATCAGATCTCATTATAGACAGTTGTGAGCTACAATGTGGTTGCTGGGAATTGAACTCGGGACCTCTGGAAGAGCAGTCAAATGCTCTTAACCTCTGAGTCATATCTCCAGCCCCTAGGTCTACTATTTTATATTTCCTGCTTATTTGTTATGTGCTGTCTCTTCAACTGAACATATTCCTGAAAACACAACACAGAACGGGCTCCATGAGAGGCCCTAGATATTTATAAAATGATGTAATAAAATAATCACATTATACTACCAAATAAAATCTACTTTTGTTTTTACAATTAAAACTAATACATAGCTGGAAGTGGTGGTGCATGCCTTTAATCCTGGCATCTGTGAGGCAGAAGCAGGCAGATCTCTATGATCTCAATGACAGCCTGGACTACAAAGCAAGATTTTTGTCTTAAAAACAAACAACCAACCAACCATGAAATAATAACAAACTAACACATATGAGAAATATAACTAATATGCATTGGCTTCTGTAGTAAGACAATGTTACTGGGCCAATGCCAGTGCTACTTGTGGAAGGGAATTTATAATCTGCCAATTATAAGTTCTATCAAAAGGAAATCTTCCTACCTCAAATATCACACATTTCCCAACTTTGCCGTATTTTTCACATTCTTCCTTGGTTTCAACTTCCAAGTCTTCATCAACCTCTCCTGCACCAACCATGTTCTATACAGAAACAGAGAAACAATTAAATACCAAACACAATCCACAAATGTGTAAGGTTCAGAAATAACATTTTCTTTCATAATGGCAAATATTCTCTCCTTCCAGCCGCCCAGTAGCAGAACCTTGCACATGCTAGGAAGTACTCTAACCCTGAATCACATTCCAGATGTGGGGTATGTTCTCATCCCCAAACATAAAAACTCTGCCCCTCAAGTATCCAAAGCTGGCATTTTTGCAAACATACACAAAGCTTTGAAAAGTGCTGTAAGACTATGTGCATGGAACAACACCTAAGAGGATGTTCCAGAAAATTTCAACTTTCAACTAATCATTTCCTGCAGTTTCAATGTCACACTTTACAATTTAGATTATTTAGAGGATAATCTAAAACCCATCTGTACAGATCTGCCCAAAGGCATTATCTGAAAAAATACAATTTTCAGTATTCTTTCCAAAGTTCATTGATTTTTATACGGATGAGCATTTTGCTTAAATGTATGTCTGTGTACCATGTGAGTGCCTTGTGCCCTCTAAGGCCAGAAGGGGAATCCCCTCAAACTGGACAGGTGTGAACCATCATGTGAGTGCTGGGAAGCAAACCTGGGTCCCATGCTCTTAATCTGCTCTTAATCTCTGCGCCACTGTTCCAACCCACATGTTTAGTATTCTTGGGGGGGGGCAATCAAATCAAGTGTTTATTGAGGACCTGTTATGTGCTAATTATCGTTTAGGGTACTTGGGACACATCAGAGAATAAACAAGGAGCTTTGTCCTGTGGAGCATGCAGTATACCATTCATTACCACTTCACCTGCGCACTGCTTGAGACCCTGGGCAAGTCAATATTCTTAACTCTTAGGTTATCAGCAGAACTTTATGAACAACCATAGAGACAGGTAGACTGGGGTGATGCAGAATCAAGGGGGACAGGTTTCTTTTACTTCTTACCCTCAGCAGGACCACTTTAGTAGGGCACTTAAGTATTTCAGTTAATGGATTTGAATCCGACTTCTTGGATGCATCTGTATCAAAACATATCATGACACTATATTGGTTAATTATTGCAGCACAATCTAGAACCACCTAGAAGGGCCTCTGAGAATGTCTGTGAGATACTATCTTTGTTTTCTCAAGACAGGGTTTCTCTGTGTAGCCCTGGCTGTCCTCGAACTTAAGAAATTCTCCTGCATCTGCCTCCTGAGTGAGATATTATCTTAATTATATTTATTAATATGGGATGGCCTCTGGGGTTTGGGGGCCTAGACTCTACCATCTGGGAAAAATAAACTAAAATTAGGTAACATGCATTAATTCACTGCTCTCCTCTCCCAACTACACATTATGTGACTAGCTGCTTCAAGTTCCTGCTGTCAGCCCTCAGTAACCTGGAATTGAGCCAAATAAACCCTCCCATGAGTTTCTGGTCAGTGTATTTTACCACAGCAACGGGAAATGAAACTGATGTGGGATTCTCCTCTGTATGCTGTGAATAAGTTTTATTACCACTGGTTAATAAAGAAGCTGCTTTGGCCAATAGCTTAGGTGTTTTCTTAGCTAGCTCTTACATCTTAAATTAACTCATTTCTATTAATCTGTGAATCACCATGAGGCTGTGGCCTACAGGTAAGGTTCCAGCATCTTTCTCCTTAGGCAGCCACATGGCATCTCCCTGACTCCGCCTTATTTCTCCCTGCATTCAGTTTAGCTTTCCTGCCTGGCTCTACTCTGCCCTGCCATAGGCCAAACCAATAATACAACATCTTCACAGCATACAGAGGCGAATCCCACATCATGAAACTAAACAGAAGTGTTAGAACTGAGTCCCATCACATGACTAATTCAATTACAATAGCAATTTAATATTTGTGCCCTCGTCATCTATAAAAGCATCTATGCAACCAGTCCCTGCAATAAATTTTTTTCTTTGAAATATGCTTTTATGTTATTTCTTGAAAGTTTCTGGCTTCTACCATTACCTACCATCTTTTGTTCATTTCATTTGCTAAAGGGCTGGCAGAACATACAGATTATAAAATTTACTGGGAGCCCTTGTCTTGGAGTAGCAGTTTAAGGTTGCTGGCCCAGACACTTAATTATCTAGCCATTAGCTAACTTCCTTTTAGATACTTTTGTAAACTGGGGTAATTGTTGTTTTTGCAACCAGTACTCAGCATTCAGGCAACTGGCTGCTGCTGAGCCATGAATTAACAGGGCTGCCAGTCGAGTTGTAACTATGTATTTCAGGGGAGGAAATTCAGATAAACTGACTTATATATATAAAAAAAAGCCTTTTTTTTTTTTACTTAAAATGCTAAGATATATGTCTCATTCCTATTTTCTATGCATACAGAACAAATTATAAAAATCAAATGAAAATAAAATAGCAACTAGGTACTACAAAGCAACAAATGAATCAGTAAGTGAACCAAAAGCTACATCTATACTGGAAGGGCAAAAAACTGTAAAGATCCGCTGAAGATGTGGGCACAGCAGACACCGAATATTTATTATCAAGCTATGGAGATTCTTTGCCTAACCAAAGCAGCTGGGAAACTTTGCTCATACAAGCATATTTATCTCTGCCTTGGTTCTGAAGAAAATAAAGATGAGTCTCAAGGCTTCCTGGTTTCATAAGACAGAGGTGGAAAACAAGCCATAACTAGAAATCACCGTGCACCAAAAGGGAGGGTACACCTTTCCTCTGGGCCGAAGGACACACAGTGCTCTGTGAACTTACCTTGAGACTCGCCCTTCTCCGTCGCATCACCCACAATGATCTTGCCGCCCCGCTTGCTGGTCTTCTCCACCGATAATGCAGTACTCAGCCCTTGCTCATGTTTCCCCAGCCCCTGGCCTTCCCGGAAGCCATACTTCTGCATGATCTTATGAGCCACTGTGCCACTAGGAGGAAAGGAAAAGGATCCTTATAGTTTATGCCACTGCTGTCAGAGCACATTGGACCTACGGCAGCAACACCCTGGCCAGAAACAGTGTGTCTACCACAAGGGCTTCAAGACACACAGTTAGTAGTGGCTTCTAGATGGAAGCTATGGGGATGCCCAGGATGGGAGAAATATAAAAAGGTGATAACTACAACAATGATAGCCTGAGTTTATCTCTATGGGAAATGATAGCTTTCATCATGTTAAGAAAAACTGTGTCTCTGTGAGCTCACCTGCACTGTTACCTCGCTTAAGACCAGTTAGAAATCTGGCCTGTCATATTCTAAGTATGAGGTTTCAAATAAAAAAGATTGTATTTTCTCATGGCATAGCGGAAGCTACACTGAAAGACCCTTAGAAAGCATTTACTAAACAGACAGGAAGTAAAACAAGGCCAAGGCTAGATGGCTAGTTTAAGGTCAAACGCAAAGCAAGAAAGCATTTGAAATGTTTTTTTCCAGGTGTTAGGGCACAAAAGGAACTGGATTCTCGGTCTGCTGCGTAAGAAGGCACAATTTTCTCCTAGTATCCAAGGGTCTCAAGGGTGCTGCCTGTGACACCATCTGCTTGGCTTTGGATCCCAAAGCCCAGCTCCCACCAGTCTTCTGTAATTCCTTTCAGTTTTCTTTTGAACAAGCTATCCCAGGGCAAAGCAAACTACTGTAACTATACCATACTGGATCTTTTTTTTAAGTTAAAAATCCAGTTCTTATATAAATGACAATCAAACAAAACACCAACTTTTAAGGTGTGCAGGAAGGACAAGAACCACACCTGATGCCTCACTAGTAGCATTTCTACTGCAAGCAGCATCCTACTAAACAGCATGGAACAAATAATTTAGGGCAATGCCACTTGAGCAGCCCTTTGCAGCACCAAAGCTAAGATAAAATACAGCGGCACACGCGTGCGACCCTAACATCAGCACTCCAGATTCTGAGGCAGGCGGCAGGAGAATAGTGAGTTTGAGGCCAACCTGGGTTATATAAGGAGCTATTACTCTAGAACCAACAAATAAAATCCACCAGTCTTATTCAAATGACAATGTTTGTTTTTCAAGACAGGGTTTCTCTGTGGCTTTGGAGCTCGTCCTGGACTCACTCTGTAGACCAGGCTGGCCTCAAACTCACAGAGATCTGCTTGTCTCTGTCTCCTGACTGCTGGGATTAAAGGCGTGCATCACCGCAGCCTGGCTCAAATGTCCATCTTAAAATTAATTTTTTCATACTATGACAAACACATATTAGACTGACTGGAGTTTTTTGTTTTGCGGGGAGTGGTTAGGGTGAAAGCCTAGGACTAGCACACAGCAGACAAGCCTTCCATCACCAAGCTCCACCCCTAGCCTAAATAGTTTCTTAAAACCAAAGGTGTAAAACCACAATCTAAGGCAAATGACCCATTTCTTCAGGAAAACCCTGTGTCCCTCCTCCTTTGGAGATAAGCCGAACCATCTCTAATTCCTATAACCCAATCTATTTGCACATTATGAAAAACAGTATAATTATCAGAAACTTCTATATATAAAAATAATGTGTCTAAATCAACTTGTACTAGATGGCTGCTTGTACTAGTGGGATGGAAAACGCTCAACATGATTTGAACACTAATCCTTTTCAGAGCAACATGTGACCAGTGTCTTCATTTTCAAATGAGTTCCACCTACAGAAAGGGTGACAAACACTTCATGTTTTCATTCTCACTGTGTAGCCCAGGCTAGCCTGAAAATCACAATCCTCTGCCACACCTATACCCCCGCCCCGCCCCCTATCTCAAGCCACTTTGATATTTTTCTTAATTAGCCAGGACACTTAAAAGCATTAATTACCCCATGTTGGCAAGGAAGGAGTTGCTGGGACCAGTTGGAGATCTTGGTCTATCCGGCTCCTCATACACTGGGGGAGGAATAGCAGCTTTGGAAGACTGTGATCGAGGTCTTGAGTCCTCTTCGTAAGGAAAATCTCGGGGTACTGTTGGAGAAAAGTAAAGTAGGCTCTATTAAAAACAAAAACTAACCAAATAAAATAACAACCAAGAAAAAACAAACAAAACAAAACAAAAAAACCCACCAAAACCCAAAGCTTCACTAGCTTCAACTGTTCAATTGAACTGATTTAACCTACATTTTTGTTATGTTCTTTTTCTCTTAAAAAAAAAAAAAGGGCTGGAGAGATGGCTCAGAGGTTAAGAGCACTGCCTGCTCTTCCAAAGGTCATGAGTTCAATTCCCAGCAACCACATGGTGGCTCACAACCATCTGTAATGGGGTCTTGTGCTCTCTTCTGGCCTGCAGGCATATACACAGACAGAATATTGTATACATAATAAATAAATATTTTAAAAAAAATAAAAACCCACTCTCCCTCTTTCAGCATATTTCAACAGTCTTCA
>PVIU01030965.1:0-14793 GCA_004026605.1 Ondatra zibethicus | reverse complement strand
GGATGGAACTAGAAAGCATTATTTTGAGTGAGGTAACCCAGACACAGAAAGACAATTATCACATGTACTCACTCATAGGTGGTTTTTAAACATAAGGCAAAGAAAACCATCTTACAAACCACAATCCCAGAGAATTTAGACAACAATATGGACACTAAGAGAGACCTACATAGATCTAATCTACGTGGAAAGTAGAAAGTATAAAAAGACAAGATCTCCTGAATAATTTGGGAGCATGGGGACCTTGGGGGAGGGTTGAGGGAGGGAGGGGAGTGGCAGGGAGGGGAGCAGAGAAAAATAAAAGAAAAAATAAAAATAAAATTAAAAAAATTATTGAGCTGTTATAAAGAATAAATCCATGAATCAGAAAAGTTCACGGGATTTCATAAAAAAGAAACAATGAGGTTTTTGTGAATAATATATTAATGAGATTTTTTTCTTCAAGGAAAAAGGACTTCATGGCATATTCTAATGGACTATATCTCTCCAAGCAAATATAAAGGAATAAAATGTTTAAAGTCATTGGTGATATCTTTATGGATTTGTAGGTAGTAAATATTGTTTAAGTATTGTATGCATATTTTTAGCAAAAAGAAAAAATGATCAATTAAGCTATATTGAAGTAGCTTATTGGCTGTTTATTGGCTAACAGTGAGAGACTATGTGGGAGACTGATGCATTTGTAAAACTGATCAATTATAAAATAAAAGCCTTTTATCCAAAATATAGTAAAATACTTGGAAGTAAATGTGAACAAGTAGACAAACCTGCAAAAAATCCTCATAGTATATGGTAGTCAAATCATTCATAAACTTATGAAAAAGATCTCTAATATATTTAGTTGCCTGGGAAATTATAAATTAAAACCCAAATGAGATGTCATTCCATACGATCAATTGGCTAAAGTGATTGTACCAAGTGTTGGGAAGGAAGTAGAAAGCCTGGATCCCTTCTCCATTACTGATAGGAATTGTAAATCCCAAATACTTGCTAGGATTTAGTAACACTGACCACTTCTATATTCTATGATCTAATAACTGTGAAAATTTATCATACATTGCCAACAGGTACATACAAAATATTTCTAACAGTTCTACTTATAGTAAAGCATGTCAGCAATTGCCAGGACCACCCTAATGTTGGCAACTCACAAACATACTCTCAAGATCCAGCACGATTAGTGTTATATTCATTGGTATGGCTTATCTTACAGAAAACACACATAACGGACACAGCACAAATTAAAAACCATAAGGGGCAAAGTCCAGAGACTAGCTACATGTTCCCAGAGTCCTCTCCAAGTGGAACAGGGCAGAACATGCTACCTCCCATCGTAAGCGAGCTGTCTACCAGGCAAACGTGGAGGAAACCAAGTGTCAGGTGGTTTTTTTCCCTTTTATTGAAAATATTTTTTCTCATATAATGGTATCTGCCTCATGGAATGGACCTTAAGTCCAATCAGATATTGGTTGGTTATTTCCACCAGCTTTGTCCAGCCGTGGCACTAGGATGTCCTGCAGGCAGCACAACATTGTAGATCAAAGAGTGAGTGGCTGCCTTGGTGTTTGTTTCTCTTTTGGCAACATGCAGAGATCCTTCCCATACCAAATACACTAGTGTATAGGGGCGAAGGTTCTGCATAGGCACCAGCTCAACTTCTCCATCTTCAATGGGCTATGTAGGTGCTGTCTTCAGCAATGGGGGCCTCGCTGTCCATTTGTGGAGAACAACCTACAGTCTTGGTAACAGACTGGGCTCTTTGGAGATTCCTATGGTATTCCTTTGGACAACAATTAAACTGGATGTGACTGAAATCCAGGATAGGAAGCTTCATTTGGTGACAAGAGATGTCCAGTTGGGATGCTGTCTTCCACATTATTTGGCAATTTCATTTGTATTGGCTTTCTATATGTACATATTTTAGGAAATGCTAGTTGTCCATATTACCCCTCAATTGGTCCTTAATTCCACACCCACCTATCTATTCATAACTATTTATTCTATTGCTCTTTCTTAATGAGCTCTCTCTGTTCCCACTTTACTCTACTACCAGCATAAGGTTTTTGTGGGGCAGTAGTCAAGTACTTGGTATCTACCTGATACACAGACTCCAGAAAGGAAAGCAGGTTTTGAACATGAAGACATATTATTTTATAAACCTTTTGCGCAAAGTGAAGTGATTCTAACGAGTTAGTTATTACAAAATCCGACTTCCCCCTTGTCAGTCGATGGATGAACAGAAGTATAGGCAATGCTGAATGGGTAGCACTCCAGTCTGCTGTGTTAAACCTTTTCTATACAAGCCTATGACTGGAATGGCAGTAATGTTTCAGTAAAGCGAGATGCTATGTAGCCTTCTAATGGACCCCAAATCCTTCAACATCCCACCAATGCCATAGCTGCCCTAATGCACTAGAAAGACTTATTCCCCGCATACTTGTGGTGATGTAGGTGCCCAAGCCTACCACCTGTCATTCATGTAAAAGTATCCGCATGTACTTAAGCACAGTAAAGAATGCTCAGGAGTGATGAACATCTATGTTACTCACTGATGTAGCTACTGTGTTCTAATCATTATGCTGGAGTGTACGTCTTATAGGTACACACACAAAAAAGTTTAGAAAGATCTATTAAAATCAGCAGGTACTTCATACAACTTCTAATTAATGCACCGTGAGTTTCATTGTACTGAGGTTACTTGAGCAAGGGCACTGGATCTTTAATGCTTCCATACTTATGAAGTCACCTGGTCATGCATTTCTTCTTTTTTTCTTTCTTTTTGTATTCAGGACATTTTTATTTATTTTTTTTTTATGTGGGATTTCCCTCTGTATGCTGTGAATACCATTGGTTAGTATAGAAACTGTCTTGGGCCTGTGTGTTTTCCCTTCTTTGGGATTTGTTCCTGTGAGATCATCAATTGTCTGTGTTTTTGTTATAGCCAATTTCCTTGGGTTGGAGTTTTCTTTCTAGTACTTTGTGTAGGGCTGGATTTGTGGCTAGGTATTGGTTAAATCTGGTTCTGTCATGGAATATCTTGTTTTCCTTGTTTATGGTGATTGAAAGTTTTGCTGGGTATAGTAGTCTGGGCTGGTATCCATTGTCTCTTAATGGCTGCATAACACTCGACCAAGACTTTCTGGCTTTCATTGTTTTCATTGAGAAGTCAGGTGAAATTCTGATAGTTCTGCCTTTATATGTTACTTGGCCCTCAATATTCTTTCTCTATTCTGTACGTTTAGTGTTTTGATTATTATGTGGCAAGAAGAATTTTTTTTGTTCCAGTCTATTTGGTGCCCCAAATTAAAACTGTATATGTGGCTCATATTGTATTTTATTTAGTATAAATCATGTCATTAATAGTGAAGATATGAATAGACATATTTTCTATTTGATTGGTTTCTAAATACCAAACTCCTAACGAAGTTGTTCTTACTGATCCTCAGGCACCCAATTCCGTGTGCTGGTCTAGTGAGGCCTCCTTAGAACTCACTAGGCTCTCAGATCCTGGTGGCTGTTTAAATGTTTCTATCCACTGACAAATAGCCGTGTGAACCATAAATGTTCACGTCTTATTTTCAATTATCTTGACGTATGGCTGCATGCAGATGATCTATAAAATATTGTTTAATGGAACTATTTAAAATATTATCTTTCCTGGCCCCTAGCCTCAAATTACTCAGAGACACAGTAAAGGCAGCGAAAATGCGGGTGCAGATGCTAACAGGCAAACTATGACATGCGCACTCCGTATAATGCGCACCTGCGTTTCTGCCCCCAGGGCTGTTGCTTCTGTGTGCTTCCTCTCAACTGAAAACGTCTTGCTGGGCTTTGGTAAAATGTTGACAAGAAAACCCAGGATGTTTGAAATCTGTTTGTTCTGCTATATGCTTTCGATGTATCAGTATCTGTAGTTAGCAGTATCCACTAGCTCAAGCTGAGTCTCGAGGTTAAGTCACAAGTAGAAAGCGTTTTCCCCTGCTTCTTTCCCTTTACTCCGAGTGAGAATCCTACAATCAGCTGGCGCAGGCCAGCTCGTCTCTGATTTATTTCTCTTCACCATGGCAGCGTTTCCTGTCTTTAAAAGAATAAATCACGGTTTCAGGCATGTTCACTTCCGACTCTGCGGTGGGCGCCCGTGGAAGAAGCTTGCACGTTTGTTCTCTCTGGTTTAGCTCCATCACGGACTATGCTGCGTTGAGCTTCAGTGAGGATGTGGCCATTGCTGGCGTCCCATGTTGAGGGTAGAGGAAATCAGTCATCCTTTTCGTTTCCCTGCTGCCATCCGTTCAGTGGTTCTAGTTCACTGTTGTGACGGCTGAAGCTGTTGGCATCGGCGCTCACGTGTCCCATGTCCTGGAATGTACACGGGCACTCTATGGACCAATACAGCTTGGCTCATGCTTGATTTTACTCACTCTTTAACCATAGACCTTTCTCTTTAATATTCTTGTTAGGGGCTGTGGGGACATTTTTGGATAGGCACAATGATACTTAGACCTGCCCTCTCCCTCAGCTGATAATCATATCCTTAAACCAGAGCTTTGGTCCCTTCGCGGTACACCTTCATTACAGACCAGCTTGTTTTTACAGGACTCTTGCTGGTGCCACTAGACAACACATAGAAACCCCAGTTAAACTTTAATTACAAAACCTATTTTAGCCAATTTAGGCTGCTATAACAAAAATATCATGGATGACATAGTTTATAAATCATGGAAATTTCGTTCTTGGGTTGGCGAAATAGCAAAGAGCTTGCCATACACGCATGATGACTTGATTTCAATCCCAGAATCCACACAAATGTCATTCCTGTTGGTGAACGCTTGCTATGTCAGAGCTGAGGAGTCAGAGAAAGGTGGATCCCTGCGACTTTCTGGCCAAAGACTTTAGCCTAAACAGCAGCCTCCAGGCAAGCAAGAGATCTTGTTTCAAAAAACAGAGTGGATGGCTCCTGAGGAATCATAGGGAAGGTTGACCTCTGGCCTGTACACACAGAAGCATATACATGAATACTCATCAGACCCATACCTGCACAAATACCCAAATGAATACACCCCCAGCACCACAAGCACACACAAACACTCACAGGAACAGGCACCTATGCACATTTATTGTTCAGAGTTCTTTAGACTGAGATTTAATGTCCAAGGAGGGTTCCTTCCTGGTTTAAATCTCTAATACAATTTTAGTTGTGTGTGGTTGTGATTTATGGTATAAGATAAAGGTCATATTTGTTTCTATTGCATATAATATTATATGATAGTGAGTTTTTCTAGCATCCTTTGTTGAAGATGTTTATTGTATTCCTGGCACCTTTTTCAAAGAAGAATCAGCCATACACTCACAGATTAATTTATCTATGCCTGTGATATACCATTGTGTTTGAAGAATAAATCAGATACTCACAGATTTATTTATCTATGCCACTGATATACCAATGCATTAGAAAAAAACACCCATATTCCCACAGTTTTATTTATCTGTGCCAAGGATATACCATTGTATTTGTTGTTGTTTTGTAATGTTCTGCAATTAGAAAGTATGAAGTCTTCAACTTTGTTCTTCTTAAATTAGTTCAGCTGTTTGGGGTCCTTTGTGGTTTCATAAAAATTTTGAGATTTTTTTGTCATTGATATTTTGATGAGAATTTAAACTGTGTTTCTATTTAGGCTGTATTAACATTATAACCATGTTAGTTCTTTAAATCCACAAATGGAAATGTTTTCCTATATATTTGTGCTCATTTAATTTTTTTTCACTCAGACCTCATTCATAATTTATGGAGTTAAAAAAATGCATCCTTGCTGGGCATGGTGGTGCATGTGTTTAATCCCAGAACTTGGGAGGCAGAGGCAGATGGATCTCTGAGTTCGAGGCCAGCCTGGTCTACGGAGTTCCAGGACAGTCGGGGCTACACAGTGAAACCCAGTCTGGAATAATCAAAACCAAAACCAAGAAAAAAAATGAATCCTTAGTTAAGATGCTTTATAAGTCTTTCTTATAAGTACATCTTACAAGCAGATGTACATGGGATTATTTCCCTAGCTGCTTTTTAGAGTTGTTCACTGGCAGTGATAGCAACACAGCTGATTATCATGTGCTCTTATATCCTGGAACTTTACTGATAAAAAAAAAAAACACGTCTATTTCTAGTTTCATTCTGCTACTATACAAACAAACACTATGATCTTTAAAAAGCAGCTCAGGGGAGGGAAGGATTTATTTGTCTTATACTCCCAGGTCACAGTCCATCATTAAGGGAAGTCAGGATAGGAATTCAAGCAGTAACCTCATGGAGGAACTCTGTTGTTTTGCTTGCTTGCTTGCTTATGCAGCCTACAACCACTTGCCTAGGGAATGGTGTTACCCACACTGGGCTGGTCCTCACTACTTCAAATAAGGCCATTGAAACAATCCCCCAAAGACATGCTCATAGGCCAATCTGATCTGGGCAGTTTCTCAATCAGGTCTAGCTTCAAGGTGACAGCTAACTAACTTTAGGATGATGGGTTCTTTTTAGGATAGTAATTTTCTCTATATATAAGGTCACATCATTCTTAATAACGATAAAAGATAACCTCACCTTCTTCCGTTCTAATTTGGATGTTTCTTATTGGTTTTCTTGCCGAATTGCTCCACTAAGGACGCCAGTGTTACATTGAATGGATGTGCACCTGTGCCTTGCTTCTGATTGAAAATAAAAAGCTGTCAGTTTCATTGCTAAGTAAGGTGCCAGCCATGGAATTTTTGTATGTGGTTGTGCTTATGGTGAGATAATTTTCTTGTGCTCCTAGCTTTTAAAGTGCTTTTATTATTTGTAATTAATTGTAAATCACCAACTCTGCATCTATTGTGAGGATCCCATGATTTTCATTCCTTGCTTTATTTATTGAGTGAATTAGGCTGATTATTTATATGTTTAATATTGGTGATCTTCAGTGTTCCCAAAACAATTTAGTTTATATTTTGTTCTATATGCCTTCTTTTTATATTCTCAAGGAGAACAACACCCATTTCATAAGATAGCTCTTTCACCTACCACTCTCTCTGCTGCCTTCTTTGTTTTATCTCAACATTACTGAGAATACATTATTTTTCATCAGAACTATCAGAATATAATAACTTTTGAAAATGATATTTTTGCTATTGTGCAATTCATAGAGAAAGTGTGTGTTGTTTGTGAACATTCAATCACTGCATGAATGCAGGTTCACATGCATGTGTACACCCACAGATTTATTTCTCTTAGTTTCTCATGAGCTCATGCTCTCAAAGTAAATAAATCCATACCACTAGGATCCAGGAAGTACATGAAAACTCATCACCACTCAGAGACTCTTCCTGTATTCACCTTCAGTCTTATCACTTCTGTTTCCGGCAATAAGTATAGTTTAGATTTACACCATGAAAGATTGATTTTTCACTTTATATGATTCGAAATATATAGTATAAAACAAACTAATTCTGGTTCCTTTTATTCAACACTATATTTGAAATATTTTTGCATCATGTGTCATTGTAGATCATTTATCACTGTTGCTTGGAGATTATAATCATAAGTTTTTCCATTATGTTGCTGAGACATATTTGAGTAGTTGCCTTTTTTTTTCTTTTAGGAATTATTCTGGGGTGAATATTCTTGTTCAATACTTTCATGAGCAAACGGATAGAGTACTTCCAATGAAATTAGATCTGTCTAAATTGTCTTGCTTATTTTTGGTCTTTCATCGGCCAGCTTGGTCTGACGTAAGTGGGCACCCCACGAGTGAAAAGATGATGTGTGCTCACAATCGCACTGAATGATGGACTTTGCAAGTGTCTGTCAGACATAATTTTTCGTAAAATATTATAGCTCATTATTTTGCGGCTAATTCTTATATGTGAGGCAGATTGGGAGACGAAACATTTAGAATTTAAAAATGCCTTTTCCAACATGATGTTGCTCGGTAATTATTTTAGTGGATAATTTGAAGAAATTTATTGTAGCGAATACAAGTCGTTAAGATATTTTGCTATAAAGTTGCTTCAGGTAGGTATATATTTTTAGCTGGGTTGGCTATGATAAAGCTAGATATTTGACCTTTTTAATTGACACTTAGAATTTATTTATTTATAGTATTTGGTTGCTATCCGTGAGTTATTCTGACACACCTGGGAATAGTACAGTCAGTAAATGAGAAGTTTTCAACCTAGCTGCCTAGGCTGATTTCGTGTGACTGTAGCTCCCAGGAGCCAAGATGACTTACTTTCGTGCTAAGATCTACCTTCCTGTGCTCCGTGATGCCTCCTCATTTCAGCCTGTAACAGCGTTGTACGGCTGGGATTCCGAGAGGCTGTCTAGTGGATGCAAGTGATTTCCTTTCCTGAATTGTGAACAGAGATGCTCCTTCTGAGGAGGAAAGTGGGCCGGTTTGCCTTGGCCAAAGCCCCATGGCCCAGAGTCAAGCCGGTAAGTGCTTTCTCACGTGCCTAGACTAGTTTCTTTGAGGCTCAGTCAAGGTAGCCTAAGAAGGAAATTACCCAATCATCTCTGTTCTGGCGTCTATTAGTACACATCTGTTTCTTTCAGTTCTGCAGGAGGATGCTTCTGAACTGGCCATTTCCCTACCGTTTCTTTCAGTTCTCCAGGAGAATGGTTCTGAACTCGCCATTTCCCTAGATATAAGGGTGCATCTATTATGAGATAGAAAATAATTTCTGTAGACTGACAAAGAGTTGGAGACTATATTATAAAACAAGCATACCTGTTAATAGTTTATTCATTAAATATTCCTCGTGCATGGTGCATAGCATCTCTAGTGATACTTACAGTACTAGAAAGCTTGGAACGTGAACATTTATTCTAGGATTTTTCAATATGTGGTCCATGCCCCTGGCCATGTTGAATCTGAATCTCTGGTGAAGAGGCCTAAAAACTGCCACTTCTGTCGGTTATTGCAGGTGACTCTGGAGTAAACTAACACTGATGTTTATATGGCATAATCCTTACATCATACCTTGCTGAACTGATGGTTAGCGTTCCTCGGAGAATAAAAGAAAAGTTAGCAGCAAAATGTTAAATGACTGATGTGAATCCAAATATAAATGCTCTTTAGCTTCAGAGACAAGGTAACAGTGGAGTTCAGGCATCATTAGTTTCTCAAATTTTATTCCACTTTTATAACACTAACACACAGTTATGCGCCAGAAAAGTGCAGATGTGGCGTGGTTAGTATGAAAGAGTGAACGGGCTTCTCATGTAGGAACAATGAGAAATATTTATCTGCAAAAGAGAAGAATAGGGCCTGTTTGAACACTGGGTGTCAAATGTAAGCTTAGTTGGGTTGTGTTTCTTGATTCTTGTGTGTGAGGACATTGTAAGGCTTGGACACATGGCTTCTGTGTTAATGTTAGTGTGCCCATTTTTTTCCTTTTTTATCCCTTCTGTCCAGCATTACACTCCTTTCCCTCAGGATTTGAATTTACATGTCTCAGCGAGTAACAACATCTTAACGATATTCTGAGTAGCAAAACCCTCCAGATTTTATCAGTAGTCCTTGACACTATTCTTAATGTTTTGTTTTCCATTTAAAAGAATTAGAACAACTCTTCTATTCTCTTCAACAAGAGCCCTGAATGTAAGAGCATTTAGTCACTACAAACGGTCTTGCTAGCAAAACTGTCAATGCTGTCATTTTTAAAAGTACTGTTTGGAGTGATCACCACGAGTGCTAAAGGATTTCTGTTGCTTTCTCTGCTTTCTTTTCTTTCCGTTTTTGGAAGTTTATTTTAGCAAACCAGACGGCTGGAACAGAGGGTAATCATGCACGTGCTTGCTGTCATTTTCCTTTCTTCTTTTGTCTTCTTTCCAGGTTTAATTTTGCAATTTCTGTAATCTTCACTGTTCAGTGATGTCTCAGGATTTTCAGTGGCGATAAAATGTACATTTTTGAGTATAGGCAATGTGTCAGCATGCTACCCTATGAATCTTCGGTGGCGCTCGGGGGTTACTATTTTCCCTAATTTAGGCTTTGCTCAGGTTTATCCTGTGAGGGAATGGCAACATTCACAATTAGAGTTGCTTAATTTAAAAACTTGGTATTTCTTAGTCTTTTTAGAAATTATATTTTAAAACGATTTTTCAAAGTTTTTACCTGCACACACATTGTTATGGCTTGGTGCTTTCGGGTTTTTGTTTTCTTGTTTTGTGTTTGTGTTTCAGGTACTCTTTTTCAGGGAATCTTTGTTTGAAACACTCAGGTGAGTCAGAAAACTCAGGTTCTGATCAGGTCTGCTGTTGACTATACAGCAGTAAAAAAAAATCCTTTGTTTGCTTGAACCTCAATTTGCCAAGTGCTAGAGCGAAGAGAAGAAAATGTAGCTCCTGGGGAGTTCTGGAAGATTTTAATAAAATCACCTAGGAAAATAGACTCAGGTCTGATTCTGAAAGTCAGCATTAACAAGTAACAGTTAAATACAGATTGCAAGGAGGATACATATTGAAAGAAACTCTCTAAATTATGCACGTGATTATTCCCCCAAATGCCAAGCCAGCTAGTATATCCTGATGCTCCCTTGGAGACTTAGTCGCCCTGAGTTGGGCTTGGCTACACCGTGCATCTGCGTAGCTTCCTCTGCCTTTCTTCTTTCTGCTGATCTTGCTCTCCAATCCAAAAGTGGAGGATAATTTCAACTTTTTTGTTAGTTTAATAGGCAATCTGTGACGGCTTTATAACTATAGGAAAAAACTTAAGAATCCTATAATCCAGCCTCTCAGAAATAAATTCTAATGAAAAATTATAAATTCATCCTAGACTATTCCCTGCATTTGTACTATATTCATCTATACTATTTGATATACTATGTCATATTTAATAGAGCATGACTAGTTGCTGCAATCATTTAAATATATCCATAAGTATAATTTGATTATCTCAACTCATCATATATAGGTTCCATAAGTTTTTCAACAAAGTCACTATTGTCAAACATTTAAATTTCTACTTTTTGAACATAAAATAGAAGCTGTAAATAACATGTTTTTGTACATTATAGTGGTATATTATTTGTGTTTTAATAAATAAAGCTTGCCTGAAGATCAGCGAGCAAAGCAGCCATACTAGTCAGCCATATAGGTCAGGAAGTAGTGACACCCACCTTGAATGGCAGGACTCAGGAGACAGAGGCAGAGAGATCTCTGCAATTTGAAAGTCACCCTGACCTACACAAGACTGAGTCTGTCTAAAAGAAAAACAGAGCTCACACAAAGGTGATCCCAGCACTTGGAATCACACGTCTGTAATCCCAGCACTAGAGAGGTAGAGACAGAAGTAATATGGCTGGGTGGAGAGAGGACTACACGGGGGAAGAGACAGGAAATTAGTGGAGGGTGGAGTCTTCAGGATTTATGGAGACAAGATCTTGCCCATTTTCAGTCTGAGGTAGAGGTGGGAGCCAGTGGATAGCTGCTTTGCTTTGCTGATCTTCAGGTTGAACCCCAATACTTGTCTCTGGGTTTTTATTATCCATGCTACAGTACAGTCATCCTTTCTTAAAGGATGACTTCCTAGAGGTACTGAATGAATTAATATAGATACATATATGTATATATTACATATATTTTATATATAGAGAGAAACCTTTTGCTATTTTACATATTTTAAGTTTCATAGCATCAAATAATGAGATGCAAAGTCAATGTGTTTCATTTTTCTTCATGTTTACACGAGGTACAATTTTCTAAAACGTTTTCACTGTAAGATAAAAGCTGGATAGAGGAAACATACACACAGCTAAATACACAGACTAAAATGACTTTTCTACACATGTAATAATAATAGCAATATCATCATGGATAGGGCAGAAGGATTCTAAGAGCCAGGAACAGTGGAGGACAGCCACCTCATAGTAGTCCAGGGCATGGCACACTGGTCTCACAGCAACTGTCACTGTGTGAGCAAGACCTGCAGAAGATCAAGCCAGCCAAATTTACAGTGTGGATGGGGGGGATATAGGAAGAGTTGGAGAGGAGGGAGTGGCAGTGGAGCCGATCAAAACACAATATGCTTATGTATGAAAATAACAATAAGTTAAAATAATAACAATGATAATTGCTTTGGACCATGTGGCATTGTCCATTCATACTAATTTTTAAGTATTTAAAAATTTTAGTGAATGAGGGGACTGAAGAGAAAGCTCAGAGGTTAAGAGCACATATTATTCTTTCAGAGGTAGTTTACAACCACCTGTAACTAACTCCGCAGGATCTGATGCTCTCTTCTGGCCTCTAAGGACATCCACATACAGGTGTGCACACACATCACACTCACACACACACACACACCACATACACAGTACATACACATGCACACCACACCACATATATACACCACACCCACACATTCACCCCAACACACCACACATATACACACACATACCACATACATCACACAAACACACACCATACCACACACATCCCCATCACATAAACACACACACCACACCATACACACACACACTACATCATACCCCACACATACCACATACATACACACAGCATACCCCACATACATACACACCACACACACATCATACACACCACACACTATACGTAACACATCAAACCACACACACACCACATACACACTGCATCACACACACATACACACCACACAAACACACACCAGACATTCACACACACATTAAAAACTAATCTTTAAAAAATTTCAGTGAATGAATTTATCTTTTTTGTGCTTTTCATTTATATTTGTAGAATTTGGTAGGTTTTCTTGATAATACTTGGTCAATATCTGTATAAAATAACAAACAGTGAAATCTTGGAGACAGCATGTCTTCTAAATTAGAAATAAGAACTAAATGGTGCTCTTTCCTTTGTGGTTTCTGTGCCTTCAGCCTGTGAAGCACACACAACTACAAAGAGCCTCACGGCTGACAGGGATGCCTTTTCCAAACTAGGTTCCCTAATTATAAATCTCCAATTGCTAAAGGATGTAAAGGTCAGCATTAGCAGCCTCGGCGCAAACAGATCATGGAGAAGTCTGCTAGTGGACATTTGCCAAGAAATGGAGTGTTTGCAGATTGCTTGGCTTAGATTCCTATAAGGAGCAAGCTCCCGCCCCACCCTTTACTCTGGGTTCCCTGCCTGCTTTGCTTCAAGGAAACAAATGTTTAGATACATTTGAAACATCAACAGAAGTGTATACTAGTCTGAGGAGAATACATTATAGAGAGCTGATGATGTTGCAATATTGCTTGTTTCTCTACAGTTAGCAAGGTCTTCAACTTCGTCTTTGAAAGCAGAGGCTCACCCCCTCTCATCTGCATTTGTCCTTAAAAGCTTAAGCTCTGATGTGCATGCGATTTACAGTGAATTATTTCTCGAGTAGCCTTTCACTTTTCACTGAACTGCTCTAGAGCCACGCTGCTGCCGCTCTGGCTAATCAGAAGCTTACCATATTTGGATTTTCAGTTTTCTGCTTTCAAGAGGGTACCTCTGTCTGTTTTTTTTTTTTTTCTCAAAAAATGTAAAATATTTGAATCAAGGGAAAACAGAGGAAAAAAAACCCAAAACAACAACAAAAATGAACAATACCACAAAGACTCATTCTGCTCAGCCAGGGGATTGGTTTGCTGATGTCAGTCCTGTTGTGGTGGCCAAGCAGTTCTGAGAATAATCAACCTAGCAGACCCCGCTTTTCATTTAGAAATGAAAACATTTGTTGCAGTGTCTCTTATCTTTCCCTTCCTCCTCCTTTTTCTCCTCTCTCCATAAAAAGTGAAGAAATAACGGCAAATGTCAATCTCTGAGGTAGTCGCCTGCTTTCCTTGCGCGTCACAGCGCAAACATTTCTTTTCATCCCTCCTGTCGCATTCCACTGGTTAGTACGTATTTTTTTTTTTTTCAACAAACTTATTCTTTTGGAGAGAAAAAGAATGACACAGATCTGTATTTAACAGTTAGAAAGCTCTTGGTCCCACGGCCACCAGCATTCAGGCAGAATGCTTAGCCACCCCATAAGTTAGCATTTCCAGGCCCTAAGACCCTAAGCCTTCCCATCTTTCCCTGGTCATGACACCCTCCCCCTCAATCACCAGGACCTAAAGAAAATTTGTTTTCCTAAACTAGACCTTGTCCTCTATTGTATCAGCACTTCTCCAAGTCCCAGAGACACCAGGCAGTTTCAGAGAGCCTGGACAGCAGTGAAACAACCAACCACCCAAGGATGTGACCAGCATCCCAGTTTCCTCAGGTCCCCCAAGATTTCAACACCCAAAATCAGCAGGAAGCAGTCTTAAGTACTCCTTTTCTTGTCTCACCCTTTTAACCTCCCCACCTCTTTATAATAATAAAAAAAAATAGATTAAGATGTTAGGATTCAGGCATTATGCTGGCCTGGCCTGTCATCTGGTAGGATGCAGCCAGACAGTACCCTGGCCAGCCCAGGGTCCTACTCTGTTTGCAGGTGCAAAAGGTCCCTTTAAGAGACAAGTTCTGCCTACTCCTTCTCTTTTTCTTTCTGCTATTTTTTGAGGAGAGAGATTTCTGTCTCTATCTTCTTTCTCTTTCCCTCTCTTTCTGCATCTGTCTCTTTGTCTTCTAGTCTCTCTTCCCTCCCCCATTCCCTTTATCTCAATAAACTCCTTACTCAACATCTGTCTCCCTGTGTGCATGGTGTATTTGTCTCATGCCTGCAAGCCTCACCCACCATGGGATCTCCCCAGGGTCCCAACTTGTGTCTTAATCAACACCCCATTTTTCTCCTTAGTTCAAGCATTGCTGTCTGCTTTCAC
>PVIU01030964.1:0-15448 GCA_004026605.1 Ondatra zibethicus | reverse complement strand
CCTATCTCTTCTGCATGTATTAACTTTTTGAGAACCGAGTCTTTTTGAATGCACTCCTTCCTAGGCCAGGAGGGATGGGGGTGGGCCTTGGACTTCCAACAGGGCAGGGCACCATGCCCTCTTTCAAGGAAGAAGGGGGAAGGAGGAGGGGTGGGGGGTAGTGGGAGGGGACCGGGAGAAGGGGAAGAAAGGAAAAAAATTTTTATTTCTTTAATTATGTTCTTGAATGGAAAAAATAAAACAAAACAATGTATGGAAAAAAACAAATAAAGAAAGAAAGAAAGATAAAAGAAAAAAACCACCCTTCATGCCATACCATTTTTCTTTGAACCAGGATGTCATGTACACAGGTGGATAGTTTACATATTTTTCCCATTTAATGTCTCATCTAATAGTGCCATATTTTCCATATCAACCATAAAACATAATTTGCAGCTCAAGACAAATCTAATATATACCATATCCCTTTATTCTTTTACATCTCCACACTTTCTTTTTATTTTCTGTTATTTTATGTTCACTTATTATCTTTTTACAGATGAAATAAATTTCATTTTGTCATCCTTAGAGATATGTATGCAATGTACCAATTCCTTAATATTTAGTCATTTTATGTCTCATTTTATACTTATAAAATAATCAAAGTAGAAATCCTGTGTATCATTATTAATAAAAACATAGAGACAAATGTTGGGGTTCAACCAGAAGATCAGAAAAGCAAAGCAGCCAGCTACTGGCTCTTACATCTACCTCAGTCCAAAATGGAGATACTTCCTCAATGAATCCTCAAAATGAGATGATCTGAGAGTTGTCTGATCTCATCTTATATTCCTCTCTAGAGATGGGATTAAACCATGCACCACAACCACCTGGTTTATATGGAAAACTAGTTTGGCTACTAAAGCACAAAATAATCCCACAGCAGTTTGGAATTATGATTGATAAAAGGGTTACTTATTTTAAACGTAAAATCTTACAGATCACTGTCCTAGACAACAGACCTCTACATGACCAGGAAAGGAGTCTAGTCACTGGAACCAGAGTCCAAAGCAAGAGAGCGAGATCAGGGATGCCTCTACTTTTTAAAGTGAAAAAACCATGCCCCAGTGGGCTGGTATCTTAAAGGCTATTGGTTGAAGGAGTGGCAGGAGCTTCCGCAACACCTCCCCCTTTTGTTTAAGTAAGAGAGTTCTAAACTTACTACAAAATTATATACAATAAGAATAAATACCCTATTCTAACTAGCTTAAGTCTTATATAATAACTTTGCCAAGTCATGAGAGAAAAGTAACTACATTTATCTAGTCTTCAACCCCCTTGAAGATCTGAGAAGGGAAATAATGTTACCTGAGTAATTGGAAGTGAAATCAAACAACTTCCAAAACATGCGGCAAATTACATAGACAACTGGCTACCTGGGCAATCACCCAAAGTCATGTTTGCTATTTTCTTTGGGTTCACCTTGCTATTTGGCTTCTCTGGACTTGTGAGCTATATATTTTGTCAGTAGTTGAGGTATGGGCAGTCCCTTGCCCAGAGGCTGGTTTTGCCAAGAAGAAGACAAGCTCCAAATGGAGTGTCATTGGTGCTCGACCATCTCTCAGGAATAAACCAGTGTTGCCAAGAACAACTATGTCTTGCTATCACAGAACTCTAAGTTAGATTAAGTGCCATTTTCTACACTTCTTTGAAGAGGTTGAAGATTATCTATTTTTACAGATTATAATCTCTATGTATCTAAAAAATCTGATTAGTCTAACTATAAATATGAAAAACATAGATGACTATTGATCGACAATTCTTAATACCTATCTAACTTAAAGACTAAGACAATAAACAATTCTGCAATATTTGAGAACAATGACCCCCAAATGTTAACAAATGTATAAGTATCTTGATCAGAGGTAGAAATTTATACTGCAATTTGATATATATATATATATATATGTACACATAAAAATGCATGCATACAATATTCAATATAATTTAACTTTGTATCCAATGTAATTGTCTATAAATAATAATTAACAAATACTAATCTATTATCCCACCATCCAATTTTCCCCAAAAGATCCCTGAGCTAATAAAATTCCCCCAACCCTCAATCGTATACCATTTATAATCAACCCCTAAATGATGTCCCTAAGCCTGAGGGCAAACTGTGCTGGGAGAGGGGACGTTGTCCTCTAGAATTACTTCCAGCTGTCATGGGGGAGACATTCTTTCTAGGGGATCCTGTGAAAGTAAAATGATGGTTAAATTTCAAGATCAATGTCTGGTATAATTGCAAATGGTCTCTGAGTATTTTGTGGCAGTCTGGCCAGAATGTTGTAAAAATGTGCACCATTTCAGCCAACCAAGTTGGAATCGTCTTGTGTAGCTGGTACCCAAAACAGGTCTTGTAGTAGTGCTATCAGTATCATGACGTCATATCAACCAGGTGGAGTTGTTGTTATGGGGCCCCATCTTCTTCCTGGAAACTTCAAAGATTACTGCAGGAAAATTCATTGTTCATTGTGGAAAACTTAACATTATTTATATAGACATATACAGATGTATATATTCAATGAAAGGCATGATAAAGACAAAAATAGATATGAAGAAAAGCAAAGATGTTTTCTAAATTCATTTTTCTTTCTGTCCCATATCATGGCTCTTGACATGAGACAGAAACTCCAGAAACTCTGGGTTTTTCTCTTAAAAACAGGCTTGGAATTAGAGAGGGACTGAGCCTGAGTCCAACGCCAAAACCAGCCCTATAAATTTAGAAATATAAATACACGCACACACATAAATGTATATCTTAGATTTTTATACTTACAGAACTTTACAGTTTTCTTCATAGTCCCTATTGGGTAGTTATATTTCCAACTGTCAGTATTCAAACATTCAGAGTCCCTTGCATTTTTCAAAGATGAGTGTTGTCCTGCCTGGATAAGAACAGAACACTGCCCCCATCCTATTTGTTTTTCTTACCACCTGTATGATTATCATCATTGTGGATGAGTTGTCATTTCTCCTTTCCAAGAGGTTTCTCCTCTACAATCGAACCTTTATTAATTTTGATGGTATCCACAGTTTTTCTTCTCCTATGGAAACAAGAGCAAAATCCCTTCCCCAAGACAGCACATCTCCTGGCTTCCATTGAGAGGTCTACACATCCTTGAAATAAACCAGTTGATTTAATTCAGAAGATTTTTTCATTATCCAATGTCTTTCTCCTGCTGTTGTCCCTTTCTCATTGGCATTAAGAAAATTCAAGATTAATAAGACATTATGTAATCTATTTCTGGGGGTATTTTCCACCCCTTTTTGTTTGTTTAATATATCCTTTATAGTTCGATTTGATCTTTCTATAACTGCTTGACCTGTAGGATTGTGTGGTATACCTGTAACATGCTTAATATTATAATAAGCAAAAAACCATTTCACTTTCCTAGAGACATAAGCTAGACTGTTATCTGTCTTTATTCGTGCAGGTGTACCAATGATGGCCATAACTTCTAATAAATGTGGGCTTACTGAATCAACTTTTTCTGAGCTTAAAGAAATTGCCCACTGAAAGCCTGAATAAGTGTCAATAGTGTGATGTACATATTTACAAATTTTGCAAAGTGGAACACATCCATCTGCCAGATTTCATTCCTTTGAGTACTGTTCGGTTTAGTTCCTGCAGGTAGCAGTGTTTTGTTATATAAAGAGCAAGTAGGGCATCTCTTTATAATCTCCTTATCTTGTTGTCATGTAATGGAAAACTCTTTCTTTAAACCTTTGCTATTGACATGATGTTTTTATGAAATTCTGAGGGCTGCAACAGTCTTCCAAATAAATAATTGATCAATTTCTGCATTACCTTGTGCTAGAGGACCTGGGAGACTTGTATGGGATCGGATGTGTGTTTTGTACTTAGGACAAAGCCTATTCCTGATTCTGTCTTCTACCTGGATAAACAATGACGTCAATTCTGTATCATCTGGTATACATTCAGCGGTTTCAATATGCAACCATATTTCTGCATATTGTGAATCAGTAACTATTTAAAAGGCTCTTTAAAATCCCTTAGCACCATAAGAATAGCACATAATTCTGCCTTCTGGACAGAAGTATGAGGGCTTTGTACAACCTTACTCAGTTAGTCTGATTTGTAACCTGCCTTCCCTGATTTATTAGCATCAGTATAAAATGTACAGACTTCAGTTATTGGAGCATCATATACAATTCTAGGAAGAATACAAGAAATTCTCTTTATAAAGTTAAGTCTATTGCTTTTGGGATAGTTGCTATTAATTTCTCCCAGAAAATTAGCACAAGCCCTTTGCCATGGATCATTACCTTCCCATAACTTTTTTATTTCATCAGTAGTGAAAGGCACTATAATTTCTGCTGGGTCTATACCTGCTAGTTGACAAAGTCTCAGTTTACCTTTTATAATTAATTTAGAGACCTTTTCTACATAAGTTTTTAATTTTTTACTTGGTTTGTGTGGTAAAAAGTTCCATTCCAAAATAATGTCTTCTATCTGCATTAAAATTCCCATAGGAGAAATTCTGGAAGGCAATATGACTAGAATACAACTAAGATTTGGATTCACCCTACCCACATGTGCCTCCTGTAACTTTTTCTCAACCATTGTCAGTTCCTTTTCTGCTTCAGCTGTTAATTCTCTGGGACTATTCAAATCTTTATCACCATCTAAGGTTTTGTTTAAATTAATTATTGGAACAGGTGTCATCCAAACAGCCAGTTGTAGACTGGAAGTGTCTCCTAACAATCTTTGTAAGTCATTAAGAGGACGTAAATGGTCTCTCCTAATTTGTGCCTTTTGTGTTCTTATTTTCTGTAAACCTATTCTGTAACCTAGGTAATTAACAGAATCTCCTCTTTGAATCTTTTCAGGAGCAATTTGTAATCCCCATTTAGGCAAAACTATCTTTACTTCCTCAAACATTCTTTCTAAAGTATCTATGTTTGAATCAGATAGCAAAATGTCATCCATGTAATGATAAATTATAGACTTAGGAAGTTGCTTACATATTATTTCCAATATCTGACTTACAAAGTATTTACACTTGCTGGGGCTATTGAGCATTCCCTGTGGTAGGATAGTCCACTGGTATCTCCTGATAGGCTGAGAAGTATTATAAGTAGACACTGTGAAGGCAAATTTCTCTATCCTTTTCTTGCAAAGGTATAGTGAAGAAGCAATCCTTTAAATCAATTACTATAAGAAACCATCATTTTGGTAACAGAGAAGGCAGAGGAATTCCAGACTGTAGAGGACCAATAGGTTGAATTACCTTGTTAACATGTCTTAGATATGTCACCCTTCTCCATTTACCAGATTTCCTTTTACAACAAACACAGGAGAATTCCAAGGACTAGTTGACTCCTCGATATGTTGAGCATCTAATTGTTCCTGTACCAATTACTCTAAAACCTGCAATTTATCTTCAGCTAAAGGCCACTGCTTAACCCATATTGGCTTCTCAGTTAGCCATTTTAAAGGTAGGGCTGTTGGTTCCTCTAAAGGTTTGTTATTTGCTTTATGTTCTTGTACAGCCTGGATGGCTGGTGACCTTATTGCATAGTACCTTATTACATCCTTCCTAGAATTATGAGTTCCTGGGACTGCAAGAATGTTAATCTGTGTATTACATTGATGTAGCAGGTCATGGCCCCATAAATTTATTGCAATATCAGCTATATAATTTCCTCAATCATTTCAAATCTCTTAACCATAATCTCTTGTAAAGCCTGAATCTCCTGACCTGCAAAAATTTCTAGTGATTTCCCTATGGTATCAATTTTCTGGTCACCATTCTGCACCTGGGATTCCAAGGTCTTAATGTTTCCTTTCAAAGATAACATCTCTTCCTTGAATTGCCTTTGGATATCGTGTAAGTTGCCATCCTGGAGGCATATTCTGTCTGTTACTTTATCAGAACTCTTTGATAACTTCTGAAAGTCAAATTCAAAAGCCTGGAGCCTTTCAGGTAACTTCCTAGTACACTTAGATATGGATTCAATTTTGCCTATCATGGTATTAATACCATAAATTATTGTCATATACTTCCATAATGACATAATATGGAGAAGAAAACTGAGTCCTAATAATCAGTAAATTGAGGTACCTCCAAGGTCATAGAGGCTTTGTGTGATTTCTTCCATAGTGGCAGCAAAAACCATGGCTGGAATCCCATTAAAAACGAAACCTGCCATTTTACCTGTTAACCAGCAGATGATGCTGTTTCCGAGTCATGACTGCAATCAATGGAATGGTGTCAGGATAGATCCTGTGGTAAAATATGCCCTGATACTTGTTAAGAAAGCTGGGGAAAAAAATGAGTCACTCGAGAGGATAGATGTACACAGAGGAAGAAAACCCAGAGTCCAGGCACAAAGAACAAAATCCCAGGGAGCTTCCAGCAGCTGAAAAACAGCATGGCTCACCCGGGGCACCCACCCTGCTCCAATCCGATACAGGGGGTCATGACACAGCCACTGCGAGAGCGGCCAACTGCGATCCCAGCGTTCCTGTGCTGCTTCCACTGGCACAAAGGGTCACACTGCAAACGCAAACACTGTGGTAGCACTCTGCTCCATTGTGGCTGGGATTTCAAACAGCGCTTCCACAGGACATCTCAGGAACTTTTTGCCTCGGGGGTTTTCAGTATTTGGCAACCACTTGCACTCTGACTCACCTGCCCAAGCACTGCACTGCAAGGGGGATTTAAGACCTGCTCAGAAAAGATCAAACCAGGCAGGGAGAAACTGTCAGGGCCTGTGGATCCCAGGAGGTGTGGAGTTTTGAACTGCTGATTCCAAGCACAGGCTGTGGCTGAGGGAGGGCTTGTGTGAAGCTGAGCTGGTGGCAGTCAGCATAGCCGGGAGTGGGGAGGTGGGAATGAGGGGTGAAGGGGTGGGAAGGTGGAGGTAGGGGGTGAAGGGGTGGAGAGGTGGGGGATGAGGGTAGTTCTAAAACCAAACCTTGGGTGCCAGATAATGAAGGATACAATCCCACAGCAGTTTGGAATTATGATTGATAAAAGGGATACTTGTTTTAAACATAAAATCTTACAGATCACTGTCCTAGACAACAGACCTCTACACTACCAGGAAAGGAGTCTAGTCACTGGAACAAGAGTCCAAAGCAAGAGAGCGAGATCAGGGATGCCGCTACTTTTTAAAGTGAAAAAACCATGCCCCAGTGGGCTGGTATCTTAAAGGCTATTGGCTGAAAGATGGAAGGAGGTCCCGCAGCAGGCTACTAGGATTAAAGTTGTGTGTCACCAATGCCTGGTCTGTAAGGCTGGCCAGGGTGGCTATTTACTCTTTCTTCATCAGTCAAGTTTTATTTACTGAAATTCAAATGAAATAACACTACAATCATGAGAGACAATCGTTTGCTTTACAAGAACTTTTGCAAAATGTAGGGCCTCTTCATTCTGGCTTTGATGTGTTTCTGATGCACTGGATTTACTTTACTGTAAAAAAAACTCTTCCTCATAACCAACCAGTCTTTGACTTTTCCTCCCTGTCTTTACTTAACTGGACTTGGAGTGTTTGAGAGTGATACTATTGTGTTTGCCTTGGTCTTTGAATAGTCTGAAAATTGTTGTTTTCCCAATATCTGTGAGTTGAAATCTCAACATTACATGAGGATCTATGAAAGTATATTTCTTGTAAGTTAATTGTAGTTAGAAGAGGTCATACCAGTGAAGACCTTTTGTTGGCACGGGATCAAAGATGGCTCAGTGATTAAAAGCATATTCTGATATTGCAGAGACCCTGAGAATGGTTCTCACCACACATGGTGGTTCACAGATTCATAACACTTTTTAATCTCAGTTTCCTCTTATTCTAGTGTTACTCTGTTTCAGAAAGAGAGACAGCAAATGGAAATTACATGTGAACTAATATATTGAACCTGTGTATGTATTCTATTGATGGCATTATTCTACTGGCATAATTTTTGAAGGACATTATCTTTTTATTTTTTTGTAGAGCACAAAAATAGCAGAGAAGCTAGAGAGATGTTACATGTAATATCAACATATTCTCCTACACTATATTAGCTATTTGGATAAATTGTATTAGGGGTAATATTTTTTACTGGGAAGCAAATTCAAATTACATCTGTTAGAAAATTCTGGTTATTGAAGGTATTCAAGATGGGGTTGCTTCGGTTTATGTAATATATGCAAATGGCAAATAATTTTTATATGATATAATTTCTAGAATAAAATGGGACAATGTTTTCTGATTACTTCACCTTGAAATGAGCCTTCCATGTTATATAACCACTGGTATATTTGAACATGTAATTTGGTGGATATTACACTCTTGCTGAGCTGATTCTTCCTGACAGTATGAAGAGGGTGACTCTGGTGCTAGCCTCCATGCTAGGAGGGCCTTGCTAGGGTCCATAATGTGGAGGATGATATCTATGGGAATTGCTTCCTTGCTCTGGTGGCCTCTATTTTATTTTTATTTTCATCAGCAGCAGAGGGTCTTTGGTGCATTTTCTGTTCCCAATGTATTAATAAAATATCCTGTCTTTTCCTCCACAATCATATTCATGAATGTTTTGGGTTCTCTGTCAACCAACCCAGTACTTATCCTCTTATACACTTTGAACTATCCTTTGCTTCAACGTTCTTGTATGTGCTTACTTTGTGTTTCCGGTTTTGGTTTTGCATTTTGTTGTTGTTGTTTTTCAAGACAGGATTTCTCTATAGCTTTGGAGTCTGTCCAGGAATTAGCTCATATAGACAAGGCTGGCCTCACACAGACATCTATAGTAAGAAGACCCCTTGCTTGTTTCCTGCTACTCAGCCCTGAAATAATCACACAGAAATTATATTATTTGCTTAAGCATATTTCTGCCTAACTCATATCTTAAATTAAACCATCTCCATTAATCTGTGGATCACCACGAGGATGTGGCTTACTGGGTAAAGTTCTGGCGTCTGTTTCTGTCTGGGCTACATGGCGTCTCACTGATTCTGCCTTCTTTCTCTAAACATTCAGTTTAGTTTCTCCACCTAGCTTAACTCTACCCCATCAGGTCAAGCCAGTTTCTTTATTAATCAATGATATTTACAGCTTAGTTATGGGAATCCCATATCAAACATACACCTGTCTTTGTCTCCACCTGCAGGGATTAAAGGCATGCCACACCACCACTCAGCTTGGGTTTAATTGTATTACTAGGCCCAGTTTGGCTTCAGTATTGCTATACTTCCTGCTATGTTTCAAGTGCTTTAATTAAACGGATGAGCCACCATAGTTAGTTCTAATCTCAGCCTTGTAGGGGGGGTTCATTTTTTATTAATATCAGTACTTTGCATCAAGTTACTCTGTATGATACAAGCCATTGGTAGGTTGCTCTAGGTCTTCCTGTAAACTTTTCTAGCAGCTATTTTATTTATCTATAGGCTTACCTAAACATTCTTATTAACAAGCACAAATAATTGACTTTTCATGGTGTGTGTGTGTGTGTGTGTGTACATGCATGCTTATGCCTGTCTAGGTATGGAGAAAATTTGTAGAGAATATGGATGAATTTAAATGCTTGAAGGCCAAGTAATTGTACATCTGAATACAGACCCCTATTTAGTGTGCTACATCAGTCTCATGCTATGCATGTAAGACTTTGGATGCTGGTCATCTGTAAACAAGTGTTAAGAATATTAAACAAAGCTCAACTGAATAGTGTACTTTTATGAATCGTGTGAAAAGTGAGAGACACAATGCCTGGTATTTTTTTCCATAATCATCAAAGATGTATTATGAAAGCAGAATATGTTATCACTCGGAAAACATTCTGTGGTTATTTAAAATATAGAGCAATCTTGTCCCATGTGCGATTGGGAAAGCAAAGAGCAGTTATATGCTTTTGCTATGCTCCTATATTCATTTTAGGTGTTCCTGACCCAAAGAACACTTTGAAACTTTCAGGAAAGAATAAGAAGACAGAAACGAAGAGCGAGGGGATAGCTAGGCAGACTTGTTAGCATGTGTGGACTGTAGAACAGGCACTTTCTGGGTGTCCTTGACTTGGTGGATTCTAGAAAAGAACAGCATACTCTGTAAAATGGTGCAAATATTGTCCCACTTCCTTGAACTTCTCCAGTGTGGTCAATGTATGAAAAAGATCATTTTGTTAATTCCTTCAAAATGTCATTATGAACTCATGAGACATAATCCAAACAAGTTATGGAACAGCTCACCAGGAAGACATTTAGTAAAGGTGAGGTTAAATGACAGACAGCATGCCCCAGGCTCTTTGTGACCTAGAGGTTTTTAAGGTCTTTAAGTAGTCCAAGTCTGGAATGTGTACCTTGTACTTAATAGTCCCAATTGGAATCCACAACTTCTACCTTCTACTTCCCAGTACTTCATAATCATCTTCTAATCTTCCAAAGCAATCCTACACAGATTGACAGAATGAATAAGATATGCAATTTCATATAGATAAATGTACCACCAGATATATATTTTTGGAGCTTTATTTCTGTGGTCCCAGAAGAAATTTTTAAACTTATGTCAGCATACGGTATTTCTTCTTCTCATGGGTTTCTTTTGTCATTTTGTCAAAATATTCCTATTAACATTCATGTTCTTAATAACATGTTATGATTATTAAACACCAAATTTTCAATGTGTAAACCATGATACCCTGAGGTAATAAGAATTAAAAATTTAATGTAATAGCTAAGTCTTTGGGGTGGGGTGGAGGAACCCTAACTTTTTAAATTTTAATTCAATTTTTATTTTATGGATGGTTCTAAGCACTATCCATTCTCCAGCCTCATTATCAAGCTTACGCACCCTCCACTCCTCCTAAGTGGTGAGGGCTTTCTTGGGGAAATCAATGAAATCTGTCACAATAAGTTGGTACAAGATCATGTACCCAACCCATGCATTAAGGATGATCATGGCATTCCACCATAGGTAATGGCCTTCAATAAAATAGCTCATGCAACCAGGGATCGATCCTGGTCCTACTTCCAGGTGCCCCACAGACAATCCAAGCTTCACCTCTGTCTCTCACATATATCAGACGTAGTTCTGTCCCGGGAGTCTCCCCATCTGTTGGTCTGGTGTTCCTGACTTTTCATAAGCATGGTATAGCTATATATGTAGATTTCTTCATCATGATCTTGACATCCCTTGCTCACATATGTCCAACTCCCTTTTTTCAATTAGATCCCCAGATGACCTTCTGGATATTGGGTGTGGATCTCTGCATCTGGTTCTATCAGTTATTTGATGAAGGCTCTATGATGACAGTCAAGGTATTTGCCAATCTGATTTCAACTGAGAACAATTCAGGAACCCTCTCCACTACTGATGGCAATCCTTGTTGATTCCTGGGAAATTCACTAGCATCAGGCTTCTACCTATCCCCATAGTGGTTCTCTCTATCAAGATCTCTCATTCATTCTATCTGACTTCAGAACTCTCCATCTTTGACTATCCTGTTCCTTTAGGTACTCATCTCTTGTCCCTTCCATTTACCTACCCTTCCCTGCTCAGTTTTCTCTGGAGTTTTCATCTAATTCTTCTTCCCTGGGAGATACATCTGTCCACTTTAGGGTTTTTCTTGCTACTTAGCTTCTCTGTTGCTGCATAATGGAATCTGGTTATCATTTACTTCACATCTAATATCTGCTCAAAAGTGCACATATACCCTATTTGTGTTTCTTAGTCTGGTTTACCTTATCCAGGTTGGTTTTTTCATTTTCCATCCATAATTCATGATGTCATTGTTTTTATTTTTTATAGCCGAATAATACTCCATTGTGCAAATGGATATTTTCTATATCCATTCTTCAGTTAAAGAGCATCTAGGCTGTTTTGAGGTTTTGATTATTATGAAGGATGCTGTATGAACATTGTTGAACAAGTTCCCTTGTGGTATGATTGAGTATCCTTTGGGTATAAGCCCAAGAGTGCTAGTGCTTGGTCTTGAGAGAGATTGATATGCTATAGTGTAGGTAACTGTCATGCTGATTTCCAATGAGGCTTCAAAATTATGCATCCCACCAGCAGTGGAGGAGTGAGCCCCTAAATCCACACCCTTTCCAATATAAGCTATCCTTAGTACTTTTGGTCTTAGCCATTCTTACAGTGTAAGATGGTATTGCAGGGTCATTTTTTATTTGTATTTTCCTGATGACAAAGATTTCAAACAATTCCCTAATTATGTTTGACAATTTGAGATTCCTCTACTGAGAATTCTCTGTATGAATCAATAAAACAATGTTGATTCTTTGGGAAACTCAGCATGATAAACAAACACTTATTCCACCTAACTAAAAGGTAGTATGAGAATATCCAAATTAACAACATCAGAAATGAAAACAGGGACATATCATCAGGCCCTGAGGACATCCATAGAATTATCAGATCATATTTCAAAAACCTGTATTCCACAAAGTGGAAAATTTAAAGCAAATGAACAATTTTCTTGATAGTTTTCATATACCAAAATTAAATCAAGACAAGATAAACAATTTAAATAGACCTATTACCCCTAAGGAGATACAAGCATTCAATAAATGTCTCCTAAACATAAAATGCCCATGGGCATATGACTTCATTACAGTTTTTCTAGATTTTCAAAAAAGAGCTAATTTCAGTAGTTTTAACATTGCTCCACAAAGTAGAAACAGAAGAAATATTGCCAAACCCTTTTTTGAGGAAACAATTACACTAATACCAAAGCCAAACAAACATGTAACAAAGAAGGAAAACAACAGATTACTCTCCCTTATGAATATTGGAGGAAAAATTCTCAGTAAAATACTGGTAAACTGATTCCATTAACACATCCAAAATGCATCTGCTATGACCAAGTAGGATTCATCTCAGAGATACAGGAATGGTTCAACATATGGAAATCTGTCAATGTAATCCAACACATACACTAACTGATAGTAAAAAAGACGCATGTGATAGTCTCATTATATGTTGAACAAGTCTTTGACAAAATCCAACAACTCTGTATGATAAAGGTCTTAGAGACATCTTGGAACAAGGAACATATCTCAATATAACAAAACTATTCACCACAAGCAAACAATCAATACCAAATTAAATGGAGAGAAATTCAAAGTGATTCCACTAAAATCAGAAACAAGGAAAAACTGTGCACTCTCTCTACTGCTGCTCTACATAGTACTTCAAGTTCTATCTAGAGAAGAAAGTCAACAAATGGAGATCAAGGGGTTAAAATTTGAAAAGAAGTGGACATTGTTGGGTCTGGGGGGGGCACAGAAAATGGAGACAGACCATCATAATTTAATAAACCAGATGTAAACTTTATTGCAGAAATACAGAATCCAGGTTAAAAAAAAATCTCGAGGGGGAACAAAAAACTAGTTGAGACCACATTCAGAGATGGATTGTGTAAAGCTATGGCAAAGGCTTGATCCTGAACCCACCTTTTTATAGTAGGGGTACCACGCATTAGGTCTGGACAGAGCAATTTTTATAATCTAGAGGTAAAACTCAGATACAGATTGACTTTCTTTACAATCTCCATTAACAGAGTTTTTCAGTTAAACTAGTATTTGTACTTAATGTATTGTCTTTCTTGGTACCCCCAGGTAGTGTTTATTGAAGCCTTGTGCTTCCCCTTTGATGCTGCCAGTTTCACATAGCAGGGAAAATGTGTAACTCAAAGGTCATATATCTGTCTCCTAATAGTTAACTCAGCTCATATCTCTTGTTAATCAAGGATGTTTAGGAATTTATTCTCTGAGTTTGCAGAGAGATGCTGGGCCTTGTAAATTAAACTATGGGTTGTAAAGCTGAATACCCCACTGTTATTAGTTAATCCTCAAGCTGCTGACAGTCTGTTCTCATTCTCCTAGGCTTAAAACAATATATTTCTTTATTTATACATACTTATTTTTGGAATCTACATATTTATCATCTTATTTTTAACCCTTTAGACACACTATAATTATTCTCAGATGACATGATAGTATGCATTAGTGACCTCAAACACTCTATCCTTTAACGCCTAGAGGTGGTAAATACTTTCACTAATGTGACAGCATACAATATTAACTTAAATTAAATAACAATCCTATATACGAATGATGAATAGGTGAAGAAAGAAATTAGAGAAACATCATCCTTTATAATAGCCAGAAACACAAAATACCTTGGGGTAATTTTAACTAAACAGTGAGAGAACTGTATGACAAGAATTTGAAGTCTCTAAAAAAGAAATTGAAGAAGACATCAGAAAATGGAAAGATCTATAATTCTCTTGGATATGTACAATCAACACAATAATAATGGAAATCTTACCAAAAGAAATCTACAATGCAATCCCCATAAAATAGTCAACACAATTCTTTACATAAGAAAGAATAATATTCAACTTTATAAGAAAGAAAATACCACAATTGCTGTGGGACAATAGTCTTGCATCCTGTCATTTCTATTGTTTGAATAAAATGCTGATTGGCCAGTAGCCATGCTGGAAGCATAGGCAGTACAACCAGGCAGGAAGTAAAGGTGGAGCAATGAGAACAGGAATATTCTGGGAAAAGGAAATGGTCAGAGTGCAATTGGTCACCCAGATGCAGAGGAACAAGATGAGAACACCTCACTTATAAAGGTACCAAGCCACATGGATAACACAGACAAGAATAATGTGATGTACTGCCTCTGATACTCTGTACTCTGTACTCTGATTACTCCCTCTCTGTACTCTGATTACCATTAATGAATAAAGAAACTGCTTTGGACCTATAGCAAGGAAGAACTTAGGTAGGAGGGAAAGCTAGGTAGAATGCTGGAAGAAAGAAGGCTGAGTCAGAGAGATGCTATAGAGCTGCTACCTGAGATACACATGCTGAAATTTTGCTGGTAGGCCATGTAATAGTGGTGATATACAGATTAGTAGTAATGAGTTAAATTAAAATGTAAGAGATTAGCCAATAAAAAGCTAGACATAATGGACCAAGCAGTGATTTAATGAATACAGTTTCTATGTGATTATTTCTGGGCTAAGCAGACAGGAATGACCAAGTGGCCCCCTGCAACAATAATAGGTTAATGTATGATGTAAGAGTTAGCTAATAAGAAAGCCTGAGCTAATTGGCCAAGCAGTTTATAAATAATATAGGCCTCTGATTGTTTCTTTGGGACTGAATTGCTGTGGGACCAGGTGGGATAGAAACCTCTGGTGGGACAAAAACTCTGCCAATAAATGGTGCCAACATGGGCAACTAAATCCACATAAAACCTGAGATAGATTGGGCAGTAAGTCTAGCCACAAGAGAAGAGATTTAAGCATAGCTTCTTGGTAGCAGCATTTTTTTGAGTGTGCTCTGTTTGCTAGAGGCAAGCTCATCTCATTTACACACAGGATACACCATGAAATAACAGCGCCCCAAACAGCAGAAAGCAGTATGGACAAAAC
>PVIU01030963.1:0-15463 GCA_004026605.1 Ondatra zibethicus | reverse complement strand
CTCCTTCTCCAGAGAACTTCCTCTACAGAAGGCTAGAGGGGTAAACAACTCTTAGTAACCATTTTGTGCCCATTAAGCTGTCTATTTTCCAGAAGACATGACGTGTGTGAAACTGGGAGGATGCTCCCTCCCTCAGGTAAGAAGTGAAGGGAATTGAGTTTTTCAAACTGAAGCCAGTTCTTTTGGGCGAATTCCATTTGGTTGTAGAGAAAAATCTAGAAAACAAATTTCTTCAGAGAACACAGAGTTAAGTTAATCTCTGTGGTTTTTTTTTAAAGTGATGACCAGTAGGGGTTCTCTTCCTCTCTCTCTCTCTCTCTCTCTCCCTCTCTCTCTCTCTCTCTCTCTCTCCCTCTCTCTCCCTGTGTGTGTCTGGCAATATTCAGCATTAGGTCATTAGAAGAACATTCTCTCAGTTCCGAATTCTCTCATACAAGAGTTTTTTACAAACCTTGAATTGTTTCATTTTTGTTTCCAACTGGTAGTTGTGCATTTCCAGAATATTAGTAATAGACATGATAGAAATCAGTTGCGCAGTGAGCAGAGCTGGTTAATGGGGAGAATGAGGAGCCACACTGGGGCTTTCCACATCAGGAAGGAGGAAACCAGGGCTATGTGGTTGAAAAATGGGGTCTGGAAAGCAGAGAGGTACTGGGAGTGCATCAGAAAGAAAGCTGAGTGCACATGTATGTATAATATTATATTTAGTATGTGCTGCTATTAAACAGTGCATCGTGTATAATGCCTATGTTTATATATACGGCCATTTTCAGTCTTGGTCTAGGACAATGATCCCTATACAAAGTATCTGTAAGCCATCAATTCCTTATTGAGTTTTGATTTCCGTGATTAAGCTTCAGTTCCGAAGTTAGACACATTTGTAGAGATGTTCAGGCTATTTTATCAGACAGCAAAAGCTTTCAGTACTTCCAATGTCTATAATTTTCCATTAACTCTTTTTGTATGTCCTTGAGGTGTTGATTTGATTGTAGAAGTCACCACGTCTGGTTCATTTCCCTTTACTACTGTCCTAGAAAGAAAACTCTGATGCTGGTTTGTGGCAATGAACCAAAAAGATGATGTCATTGGAAGTGAAAGATGAATAAAGGAACTGGCAAATCATCCAAGTGAGACAGCGACAACATAATTAGCCGCTAAGATTCGGGGGGAAATATCTATGTTGATTAAACGCAATGACATTATGAAAGTGACTATGTTCCCAAGGGAATGCTGTGTAGAGACACCATGACCACAGCTGCTCTTGTAAAGAAAAGCATTTAATTGCGGTTTCAGAGTGTAGCCCATTATCATAACAGTGAAAAACATGATAGAAGGCAGGCAGACATGTACTGGAGGAGCTGAGAACACTGACTCTTGATCCACAGGCAGCAGAAGGGGACTGCACAGGAGGCCAAGCTTGGGTATATAATACCTTAAAGCCAATATCCACAGTGACAACACTTCCTAAAGCAGGGCCACACGTGCTCCAACAAAGATGCAGTGGACCAAGCATTCAAACACATCAGTCTATGGGGGCCACTCCTATTCAAACCACCACACAATGCCAATGAAAATTTAAATCATGTTTCTCCTAGAAATATTACTTTTGAAGCACATGGAACCATGAAGATGCCAAAGAATAAAAGCAGTGCTGTATTGGTAGTGTCACCACACCTGATTTCAAATTACAGCTGTGTGTCTAAGAGAGTGTTACTACGGGATTACTACCCCTTACCACAGGAGCCTCTTACAGCAGATGGCAATGAACGCAGAAATCCACAACTGGTCGCGGAGCAGAAAATCAAGGGCTGACTTCCTGGCCCCGAGGATCATTGCAGAAGAGGGAGCAGAAGGATTGCAAGATCCAGAGGCCGTGCATGACTGCAGCAAAGCAGTGTTCTTGGACCAGCACAGTCGCTGCACAAATGAACTGAGAGTGGCTGTGACTGAATGAACAAGACCAAGCCAGACCACATCCCAGCTTGGAAACGAAGGAAATTCCACTTCTAGCTGAGGAACTATGGCAACTGGTGGCTGCTGAGAGAGGGAATCAGCTGACCTCAGGGTTGGGATCCCCTAAGAGAGGTTATCTAAGCTCCAGGAGATTGCTGTGTATCCATGCTCAACTAGAAGCTTCAGGAGAAGAAAGATGAAAAAGAGGAGGAGAGTGAGGAGGAGGAAGAAGAGGAGAAAAACTCGAGAAATTGAGAGGGAACAGTGGTGTTTGGAAGGATTAATTTTAGAAGCATTTCACTTCCCTGGTGGGATTAATTGCAAGTATATTTCTTGAGGCATTTATGAATGGGGGTGATTTTCTGATATCTTACTAGTATGTTTGCTGTGGTATTCAGGCAGGCTGATCATTTTTCTGTGATTTTTTTGCATTGTTGTACATGATCTCACTCATATTTAGAATCCAAAACTGTCAAGCTGACAGAAGTTGAGAGTAGATGAAAGGTACCAGAGGTCAGGGAGGTCAGAAGGAGGATTATTCTGGTTTACATAAGGTCAAAGATGACTAACTCACAATGAGACAGGGCAAGATTCTCTAGCTTTCTACTGGACAGAATGCTAGCTGTACATACAAAGAATGTTATATGCTAGAAATTAGAGGGACAGATGTAGGGTTTGTCTAAACGCTATGCAGTGCACACACACACACACACACACACACACACACACACACACGTATCCAGTGCAATTTTTTGACACTGTGCCCATTTGTACAGTTTTTATAGTGTAGAGAATCAACTTAAAATTACTGGAAAAACTTGAAAAGATACAGAATTGATAAATCAAGTGCTTTATTCAGCAAAATTTAATAGAAGTCAAAACAATTTAATTGCATATTATGCTTTCCTACATTAAATAATAAATAAAACTGCAAGAGTTAACTTAAATAACTTAAATTACATAAATAGGAAATTAAATACACACACAATACACAAATACATCCAGATATATGCAGAAACAAATGCCTTTAGAAATAGATCAAATTTGTTGCTTTGCTGAAACATCTCAGCAAGTTGATCAAATTCATATTAAAATAAAGGATTTTTTTAAAGGAAAATTTATTCAGTGAGATGCACGGTCCTATCCCAGGACAGTCCTCGCCTCTTTGGCTCACGACTTACTCCTTCTCTTCACTCAATCTTGTCAGCAACTTGGCTGAGGAAGACAGGGCTCTCCAGACTTCTGCTCTGACCACCTCCCAGGCACAGGGGCTGTGTTTCTTCTCTCTCAGGTAGGCAGCGATCCTGTGGAAGTATTTCCTCACAGCCATCAGGGAGTCTTCCTGGGTGAGGGGAGGTTCCTGCACCCCAACCTGCTGCATCAGACAGGCCTGCAGGTCACTGAGCTGCTGATGGAGGTCATCACAGAATGTGTCTAGGAGGGCTGTCTCCCAAGCAGCAGATGAGTCCTTTGAGCTGAAGAGGATCAGGACCTGCTGGGTCAGCTCCTGCAGGACAGGGATGGCTTGAGCCTTCTGGATCTGCTGGGCATCCACCTTCTTCAGAGGGAAGGCAAAGTCCTTTCTGTCCTTCAGGCAGGAGAGAGGGGAGAGTCTCCTCATTTGTGCCAGGAGTGTCAAGGTTCCCTTGTTCCTGAGGTTATTAGTCTGAGGCAGGTCACAGCCCAGAGAGCAGGTTGACCAGTAGTTCATCAGCACCAGGGCCATCAGGAAAGCACAGGGTCTGGCCATTGTGGATGTTGCTGATGCTGTTTGTCCTTTAGGCTGTGTGATCCTGATCCTTCACCTTTAGGTTCTCTGAAGACCCTGCTGCATGCATGTGTCTTAAATAGGGAAAAACTCTATTTTCCATTTTCTGAATGCCCTCCCCTTACTTTCCAGTTTTCCTTTCAATTGTTGAACTCATTCTCTGCTTGTGTCTGGGATTTTTTTCTAAACCATTTTGGTTTTATCATTGTTTCCTCTTTCACTGCTGCCTTCAAAAACTGGTTAACAGTTTTTCTCTTTCTCAGTGGAGTTGTCATTAACTATTACACCACAGATGATCATTTTTCTTTTGAAATTTACACATTTCATTCCCTCAGTCTCCATGACCTTCTTTGCCTGTGTCTTGGAATCCTTATCCAGGAAGTCTGTCTGTCATTCCTGGGGATCCAAATAAGTGACGTGGCTAACCTGTCTATTTCAAGAGTTTCAGAAGTAAAAGATCTGTAGGAATCCATTAAGCATGGTCATAGAGAGGTCTACTGACAGTGGAGTTCTTTATCTTATGTCTCTGTCTGACAGTCCACCAGTCCTCTGTTTCAAGAACAGAATTTTGTACCCATGCATACAAATGTCCACACATACATATGTGCACATGCACACGCATACACACACAGTTATTTAATTCATTTAGTATGTATGTGCTTATCTTGGAGGGACAAGATTTAGGATTTAGATTTCCTGCTTTCTTTAAGTGAAAAGCCATGTTTCATGGCCCCTTTGCTTCCATAACTGAGCAGTAATTAGGCAGAGCCTACATCGCACAATCTCTTCAGAATGGAGAAACAAATGGGGCTTTTCCTCTTTATCCCCATAGGTGACTCATTATAGGCAAAGGGGTTCTCTGACATTCCTCCCTCTCAGGAACTAATTCCTGCAGGCCTTGTGCCTGTGCTTCCCTGGTCCCTCAAAGTTAAGATCAGTATAGACACCCCCCATTTCTGCTCATCGCTTTGATATTGAAGTCTACAGTGTTCTTCACCTGTGACAATCACCCAGACCCTCAGTGCTGGTTCCTCCTTGGTGTGTATGTGTGTGCAGAGTCTGATCCCAGGACGGTGTTACTTCTCCAGTACCATGGGACTGACTTAGCAGCTCTCAGATTCATTAGCACTCTCTGCTCCACAGTGACACCACATCCCCAGCCCTCTCTCTTGCACCTTACTCCATGAAAGACGACTCATGCAATGACGACTCAGAACTCACACTGGATGCCAAGTCCTCTGGGTTTAAGCTTTAAATCCTAGAAAGTTACTTCTTTTATCTCTAGTAGTTTATGTTAAGGGCATTTGTTTTCAGTTAAACCCAAAGAACTTAAGAGTAGAACAATTGGATTAGGTCAGGGAAGTCAGAGGCAAGTAAGTCTGGGAAATAGTTGGCCAAAGACGACTACGTCACAATTTGACAGGAGCAAAGACATTCTTGCTTACTCCTGCACAGCATGTTGATTCTATATACAGGAAAGTAACTCATTCTCTGCTTGCGTCTGGGATTTTTTTCTAAAGCATTTTGGTTTTTTATCATTGTTTCCTCTTTCACTGCTGCCCTCAGAAGATGTTTTACAGTTTTTCTCTTTCTCAATGGAATTGTCATTAACTACATTTATAAAATATTACAGTGAATATTTTAGGAAATGTCCAGCATCATTATCTGTCAGGGAAAATTCTAATCAAAAAACACATTCATATTTCATCTAACCTATAGCAGAATGGCTAGCATAAATTAAATTCTGGTAAGGATAAAGGTGAATAGGAGCCTCTATATTTGGTGGTATGGATGTTATTATTGCTGACACTATGGGAGTTATTATGAATGTTCCACAAAATATTTCATAACAGAGCTATCATATGATCCAGCTGTACCACAACTGCGTATACACCAGAAAGAGAAAAGTGACTGACCATAGAGACTTCTGCACATCCATTTTTATTATGGTACCTTTCACAACAGACAGAATATTTATTTAGCCTAGATGTATATCAAAAGGTGAATTGATAATTGAGATTATATATATGGATACTATCAATTAATTATGAAGATAAAAAAGGAGAATGACTTGGGATTCCCCTCTGTATGCTGTGAATACATTTTATCATCATTGGTTAATAAAGAAGCTGCTTTGGTCAATGGCTTAGCAGAGTAAAGCCAGGTGGAAAATCCAAGCAGAGGTATAGAGAGAGTGTAGGTGGAGTAACAGAGATGCCATGTAGCTGCTGAAGGAGACAGACACTGGAACCTTACCAGTAAGCCACAGCCTTGTAGGGATACATAGATTAATAGAAATGGGTTAATTTAAGATGCAAGAGCTAGTTAGGAATATGCCTGAGCCATTGGCCAAACAGTGTTGTAATTAGTATAGTTTTGTATGATTATTTGGGTCTGGGGGGCCGGAAAACAAAAGAACAGTCTCCGTGTATATATACCACCCACTGCCTGGTATGGATTCAAATAAGACCTGCAAATCTTAAAAAAAAAAATGAGGCCTTCCAGGCCCACAAAAATGGGAGCCATGCACAGCTTCTTGGTAGCTGCATTTATCTTCAGTTAGACTCTGTTTTCTGGTGTTGAACAGATGTACAGCTCCTTTAAGAAATGGCTTCTTCATTTATGCTAGCAACACAAACAGCTCTGGCTTGTTCAGGAGGTCCTAATACAGAGCATTTAAATGGGGTATGTGAGCAGCATGCTACTAGTTGCTTAATGATGACATAGACCTTCTTCAGTCCCTGGAGCTGGGGCAGTCAGCATGGCTCACAAAGGTAGTAAACATACCTCCACCATGTTAGAAGAAGCAGAGCAAAAAGGCAAAGAGACAGAATTAGTCCTAGCCACACCGCTTAACATTTTAAACAAGCGCTTCTGGTCAGAAAAGAATTACAGATATACAGTAAGAGAGCTTCAGACAGAAAAAGGTCTCTAAATGGGCAACAGAAAGGATAAAAGAGTCATAGATAAAAAAACAATTTAAGGATATTAAAGGCTCTTAAATGAAAAATAGAATAAAAAAGCATAATGGGCCAGGAAAAGATGAAAAAAGAGACAACAGAGTCTGGATAATGCATATTATTGGGTTTTCTTTGAAATTTTTGATTGCAGAGAGACATTTGATTTTGGGGGCTGCTAAGCTAAACCAATATATATAAGCTATATGGTAGCTTGACTTCAAAACTGAGTTTAAGGATATGTTGCTTTGGAAAAGAAGTTCTGCCTTTGTTTCCACAGAGCATGAGAACCTGTATATTCCTTCCAGGCTAATGTGATTTGATAGAACAAGACTCCCTGAAAGGTCTCCACGAACCTGAAAATACTTTGTCCAACAAATAGCAGGAAGCAGTTTGGAGAAAACTACACCCAAATTCTCAAAATGATTGTTTATAAATGTTTACTTTTATTTTAAATGAATTGGTTACAAAAGATTAATGGTAAAAGTCAATTTCTAAAAAATAAAAGGGAATATGATATGAATAGAGATGAATACTTTGTATCGGTATGGATCTTGGTCTATTGATTCAAATTTAAAGTCAATTTTGTTACACTGTGTGTATCTATTTCTGCTCTTTTTAAAGGTATTGTGTTTGTACAACTCATTTAAAAATGCAATGTATAGTTAAGAAATACAGATTAATAGATAGCTGTCTATAATAATCAAACTTTTAATTATGTTAGTAATGTTTTCTAGATATACAGACATATATTTCATTTAGACAATCTTCAACGCTTCAAAGACCTACAGAATATGGCATTTAAAATATTTTTAGAACTTAGACTTTTCTCAACAGTGAGACATGTCTGTTTCTGGCAGCACCAATTACTTCAGAGAGGTTGATGGCCATCAAAGAAACTTGTTATGGAATTTGCTTTCAATGTAACAAGGCTAGCCATTTGGGGAAGAAACTGTTCTTTTCTGGACTGCTTGCTGGTATACTGTGTGAACTGGACATGCAGGACCCACAGAACTACTGAACTCATCGTGAAAAGGAACTGACACAGTCCTTCAGGATTCCTGCTTCTTGAAGGAGTCTGCCAGACATTCTGCAGGACACAGAAGAAAGTGAGTGACTAACAAACTGTCAATATAGGTGAAGCAATCTTTCAAATTTCCTGTGTCATGGAAAAGTCTTTCAGATATTATGTGTCTGTAGACTGAAGATGGATGCCCCAATGGTACAGAAGAACTTTGGGTGGCTGTTCAGGCAGCGAGATGTCTCTGTCAATTCTAGAGTTTTGGAAGTTGCTTACAATGCACTTCCTGTTTACTTAGGTATATTATATCCTTCTGGGATCTTTGTTGGAGCTGAAGACTAGATAGTTATAATTAGTTTTTCTTAGTTATGAAAAAAGGTAAATTAGATATGAAACTTTAGACTCACAAAGATAAGATAGATGATAGAGTAATTTCCTTAATTTGCCAAATGTAAATGGACTAAATATTGCAAGTATAATTTTTGCTTAGTAACTGTTTTGTTTATTTAATTGTAGTATGTTAAAGATAAAATCTTCCTTTTTATTTAGACAGAAAAGTAGAGATGTTATAGGATTCCCTTCTGTATGCTATGAATGTTTTATTGCTGTTAGTTAATAAAGAAGTTGCTTTTGCCAATAGATTAGTATAGTAAAGACAGGTGGAAAATACTAACAGAGATATATAGAGAGAGTAAGTGGAGTCAAGGATGCCATGTAGCTGCTGAAGGAGAAAGATGCCAGAAACTTACCAGTAAGCCACAGCTTTTTGGGAATACATAGATCAATAGAAATGGGTTAATTTAATATGTAAGAGCTAGTTAGGAATATTACTGAGCCATTGTTCAAACAGTGTTGTAATTAATATAGTTTTTCATGATTATTAAGATCTGGGCAGCTGGAATCCAAAAATCAATCTCCATTTAGAGGAGAAAATGAAACATATATTTCTAATATGAAATAGAAAATTACTCAGCTTTAAAAAAGAATAAAATATATGACATATGGAACCAAATAGATATCAGAACATCATTCTAACAGAAATAATAGGGAGGATCATATGAGAAATCTAGAAACAGCATATATATGTTTGTATTTATATCTTATGGCATATATGCAGAATAGGGTCAATTTTAGAATCTCAGAGGGCCAGTGTGAAGGGTTTGGGGGAAGAGGAGAGAACTACAGAGGAGTAAGTCTCTAAAGCACAACACAACACACATAAATGCAGATGTCACACTAAAACCCATCCTAATACAAAGGCATCATACATTTTGATCACAGGACATGGGGAAACCAATATGATACTAACCCTAAAGTTTCCCCTTTGTTGGCTACCTCCCACAAAGTGTAAAGGAGCTTTTCACCCTGCTAGGGGAGAACTCCATGAAATATCTTGTCCTGCTATAACCCCTGTGAGCTATCATAGTGACTGGCCTATAAACCTATGCCCATTACTGCAATGGTGTCATAAGTTGCCACGGACCGGCTCAGGGGAGCCCCTCAGACCATGGGAAAATCAGGGTCTTGGTACCAGGAAGGCACAAGTTCAGCGAATGACAGACAGACACAACACACAAGGGAGTGGTTTGAATCTGCTGCAACTTTACTGAATTCATGTTGTCATTATATAGTATTCAAACAAAGAACAAACCAGAAGGTCATGTATCATTACTTGGCATATATGAAAGCTTCTTTTAGTCACATTAGTGATGAGCAGGTGTTAGACATAACACGTCCTTGGAAGGGAAACTCTTATCCTTGGGAACATAGACCTCAAACAAGTGGTTTCATTTTATCCAGGAATAGAAAGTTTCTGTCTCACATTTGCTATCATGGCCCTTCTTTTTTCTCATCCTTTCTTTATCTCCTCTAGTGGCCTAATATGCCTAATCAGTTCTCTGCACCTGCTGCAATATACTTTTTTGTACTTTCTCATGTAGCAAACACCATGGGGGTTGGGATCTAGCAAGCCTATCCAAAAACAGTAGAGCTAAATAATTCTATTTTTGTCCCTCAAATATCATATACTTATGACTATCATCCTCATAACTTTCTGTGTATGGTATGGGGTCATCTGGTAACTCCGTTGTACTCCTGGGTGGATGGAGGAAAAAAACATATTGAGTGAGGCAACTCAGACCCACTCATAAGTGACTTTTAGACATAAACCAAAGAACCTGCAGTCTGCAACCGCAGAGACCCTAGACAACAAAGACAACACTGAGATAGACACACATGGATCTACCTAGGAAAGAGAAAAAAAAAAGATCTCCTGAGTAAACTGGAAGCATGGGGCTCATAAGAGAAGTAGAAGCTGAGAGGGAAGAAAGGGAGAGGAGCAGAGAAAAATGCATAACTCGATAAAAAAATAAAAACATTTAAAAGTCTCTTTAACATATCCAAACTTGGGGATGGGAGAGGGTCTCACTACTGCCTGCTCTTGCAGAAGACCTGGGTTTGATTCCCAGCACCCACAAGGTGTCTACAGCCACCTATAATTCCTAATCTAAAAGATCTGGTGCTCACTTCTGACCTCCACTGGGACCCGGCATAAATGTGACAAACAGACATACATGGGGTGAAAACATTCATAAAATAAAAAATAATAAAGATACAAAATTTTTTAAATATCCAAACTCTCTTTTAAAACTCAAAGTTTTAAAACTTTAAAACTCAACTGTGGGCTTCTCTAAAAATCAAAAATAAATTAAAGTTACTCCAAGAAAGAAGGAGAACATAGATCAGTTCTCCAGATCCCTCTGCAGCACACACAGCTTGACCCTCAGACTCAGGTCAACTCTGGTCCACATCTTCGCTCTCCTTGTGGACTTCCCGAGGGACTGGCAACTCCAAAATTCTGAGGTGTGTTGCTAAATTTTGGCTGCACTTTCAGCAGTCGCCTTTCTGGACTCTTCTTAGGGACTCTAACCCTGCCACAGAGTGCTGACCCCTCGGATGCTCTACATGACTCCTTCATGCCTTCAAATCCTGCACCAGCTGGATGATTCTTATACTACCATGTTCCAATGCCAGGATGAGGTACAACCTTGACAGGCTCAGGCACAAAGGCCAACTCTGAAGAAACCTGTCCCGGATGATTTTAACTCAATGATACTGAACTTTCCTTAATCTCTCCTGATGTCTAAGCTCCTTCTCCCCAACATCAAATGTCTCAGTGAAACGGACATTTCCCTTTAGTGGTTCTGATACCTTGTTAATCACAACTGGATCTTCAGGCCCAGCTAATGAGAACCAGATTCTTAACTGAAAATAGCAAATGACTCTGATACTTTCATTAACAGACTCTCAAACTAGTCTCTGAAATTTTTTAGGCTAGCACTATTGTGAGATTGTGATCAACATTCTTATCTTCCAAGCTCCCATGGAACAGATCACCAAGCTGTGAACACTCAATGGCCTTTTAGCCTAATGTTCCAAAGTCTTTCCACAATCCTTCCCCAAACAGGATCAATTCTGTCATAGAAATACCCCCACAATCCTGGTGCAAATGTCTGTCTTAGTTAAGGCTACTATTGTTCTGATAAAACACTATGGGTTGGAGAGATGACTCAGAGGTTAAAAGCACTGGCTGCTCTTCCAGTAGTCTTGAGTTCAATTCCCAGCAACCACATGGTAGCTCACAACCATCTGTAATGAGATCTGGTGCCGTCTTCAGGTAGAACACTGTATGCACAGTATATAAGTAAGAAAGGAAGGAAGGAAGGATGGAAGGGAGGAAGGAAGGAAGGAAGGAAGGAAGGAAGGAAGGAAGGAAGACAGAAAGAAGGAAAGAAGAAAAAAGAAACACTATGACCAAAGCAGCTTGGATGGGAAAGGTGTTTTTGACTTACACTTCCACATCACTGTTCATCATAAAAGGAGGTCAGAACAAAACCTCAAATGGGGCAGGAACTGAGGACAGGGACTGATGCAGAAGCCTTGGAAGGGTGCTGCTTCCTGGCTTGCTCTTCATGGATTGCTCAGCCTGCTTTCACATGGAGGTACGATCACCAGCTCAGGGATGCCAGCTCCACAAAGGAGCCAGGAACTCCCAAGGGCTGGCACCTCCCACAGTGGGCCACAAACTCCCTCTCAAGTATTAATTAAGAAAATTCCTTACATTAAAAAAATGATTTAAAGCCTTGCTTGAAGACCCTTCACATGGAGGCATTTGTTTTTGAGATTCCCTACATTCAGATGGCTTAGTTTGTATCTAGTGGACATAAAACTAACCAGCACACAACACACCTTAACAATTGTGTGTAGTTTTTATGCTGTACTCTGTCAGTTTTAATGAAATTTTATAGTATTGAAGGTATATAAAGAAATGACAGACAGAAAATTGCTATAGTATTTAATAATATAGAAAAAATTTTATCACATATAAGGAAAATGTTGCTATATTAAGAAATAAGTAAAATTTCACATGGTATTATAACTTAAATTTCATAGTTAAATAAATATTTATACACATAAATACAAATAACTGGGTGAATCTAGGAGCTAATGTCTCTACAATATACACAGTCTTGCTCATAACTGATAAAACAACCAGGAAGGTTGATTGAAGAAATGAGTGAGATCATTGATAGCAGAATTGGTGAGGTGAGGTGCGGGGTTTCTAGTCCAGGAGAGTCCCCTCCACTTTGGCTCAGGACTCACTCCTTTTCCTCACTCAATCTTGACAGCAACTTGGCTGAGGAAGACAGGGCTCTCCAGACTTCTGCTCTGACCACCTCCCAGGCACAGGGGCTGTGTTTCTTCTCTCTCAGGTAGACAGCGATCCTGTGGAAGTATTTCCTCACAGCCACCAGGGAGTCTTCCTGGCTCAGGGGAGGTTCCTGCACCCCCACCTGCTGCATCAGACAGGCCTGCAGGTCACTGAGCTGCTGGTGGAGGCCAGTGCAGAATGTGTCTAGGAGGGTTGTCTCCCAAGCAGCAGATGAGTCCTTTGAGCTGAAGAGGATCAGGACCTGCTGGGTCAGCTCCTGCACGACAGGGATGGCTTGAGTCTTCTGGATCTGCTGGGCATCCACCTTGTCCAGAGGGAATGCAAAGTCCTTTCTGTCCTTCAGGCAAGAGAGAGGGGAGAGTCTCCTCAATTTTGCCAGGAGTGTCAAGGCTCCCTTGCTCCTGAGGTTATGAGTCTGAGACAGGTCACATCCCAGAGAGCAGGTTGACCAGTAGCTCATCAGCACCAGGACCGTTAGGTAATCACAGAACCTAGGCATTGTGGATATTGAGGATGCTGCAGGTCCTCAGGGCTTAATGGTCTTGAACCTTCCCCTCTGGGTTCTCTGAAGATCATTTGTGCATGTGTCTTAAGTAGGGACTAACACTACTTTCCATTTTCTTAAGCCCCCCCCCTTCCTTTGAAATTTTCTTTTCACTTTCTCTCATTCATTCTCTGCTTTTGTGTGGGCACTTTCCCTCAACTATTTTGGGTTTCATTATTGCGTCAACTCTTCTTCCTCCTTTCAACAAAGCCATTTTAGAAGTTCTTTTATGAATGAAATTACTTTAACTTTTACCAAATCCATAAACTCTAATGTATGAAATGTCCTCATCTAATGTAAAGAATGAAAAAATTCATGTGTACATAGAAGCTATTGAATGGCTTAGTCACCCACATTCTAGGAGCACATGCTTGAGGACCCGATTGGTTTCCTAGCACTGATGAAAAACCAAGCACAGAAGCACATGCCTGCCATCCTGAAACTCAGGAGGAGACACAGCCATGTCCCTAGAGCTCCAAGACCATCCAATCTACCTGTAATGTCTCGTCCTAGCTTAAGTGAGAGGACCTGTCACAGAAAACAAAGTAGGGAGTGAGTGAGTTCGGACCTTGACATTGATATCTGGCATCAATCTACATGAACACACACATGCATACTTGTTTATATCCTACAACAACACACACACAAAATAATGAATAAAGGTAAATTAAATAAAGAAAATAAAAAATGAGCCAAGTGTGCTTGCTCATGCCAGGATGATTAACATTCGGGAGGCAGAGGAAGGTGGTTGATCTATGTAGTCAGTTTCAGGACAGCCAGGCTACATAGAGAAACTGTGATGAAAAAATAATAATAAAAAGAAAGAAAATAGAACTCAAATATATTGAGAAGCTAATTTTATACATTTACTGAAACGTGGGGGTGAATTCATTTTATATTAATATCTAAATGTCATTGAACAAAGATGGCAGGGGCTGCCAGCACATAGTGCGTATATCTGAGGAGGATAGGAGACTCATCGATGTTCCAAGGGGTGACAGCTCAGGGAAAAGGGGTCTGCAGGGCACGTAATAGCTTCAGAACAAGAAAGACAAAAATAAGGCAACTCTTACAGGAAGATGCTTTAAAAATGCGGCCTCACAACATTGGAAGGAAAGATGGTGAAACAGATGACATGTGTAGACAATGATGATTCTATGCCCTTCACTACCATGTCTCACCCAGCAGGCTACAGGCACAAAAAAAATCATTCCTCATGACCCATAGGGCTGCTGGCACTGATGACAGGCAGATGTGTGGCTCTCTGGAGCTCCTGCACAAACAGGTCATTATGGAATAGAGCTGGCCCTGGGCACCTTAGCCCTAGGCCCACAGACCAGCTCCCACATGGAGCCACCATGGCAGTGGCCGTCCTGCTTAACCTGCTGGGACACAGATGGAGCAGGGCATTTGTAATTGTCTGCAGCCCACAGGCATGGTGGTCTTGCCTGGTGACAGAAAGATGTGCATTGTCCTTGAGTTTCTTGGAAATAACTCAATAGGGCCAGTTTTAGCCTGGTCAACCAGTTCCTAGCGTGGAGCCCGTGAAGCTGAGGCCCAAGCTGCTTGCCCCATTGGGAAGCAGAGAGTGGGAGACAGCAATGCTGCCTGCAGGCAACAAGCACAAAGATTGAATGGGGAAAGCCTAAGGGTGGCAGACTTATAGGGCACAGAACCTGCCCCTGGATGCCTGTAGAGCTGCATCATCACCCTGACTCTGGACAACAGCAGGATGTCCCAGATGAGTCTTGGCAATGGTCTAGTATTTATGGTTTGGCAGAATCCCAAAACCTTGAACCAGACCAATGACGGGTTGCAATGAACATTTGCATGCAAAGCAGTCTGGGCATGCAAACACATACACACAGTGACACACTACAGTTTCCAATGCCACTGCGATGAAGGAATATTTGATGGAGGGGTGGGAAGGATAAAGGAATAGACAGGTGAGTGAGCATAGGAGAGAGGTTAAACAATGGCTCCGATGGTGGTAACAGGCGTGAAGGAAGGTTTTAGTGGACAGGGAAATATTGAATGACATATGTCATTGCTGAGTGGTGACAACAGGGTGGGGTGAGGCAGACTGGAGCTTGCATTTCAACTCTGCCCCAAACAGCCTGCCCAGCAACAAGCTCACCCTGGTACTGAGTGACAACAGGATGTCAAAGATGAAAAAAGTTCATTTTCTGGATTAGAACCCTTCAAAAGATCTTCATGGTCCACGTTGCCCCCAGAGGACACTTTGGTATCTGGGACAAGCTCCAAAACTACAGTGAAACCATGTTTTGAAAAACAAAAAACAAAACATCAAAAAAGAACTAATGTTAACATCTCCTGTGTCTACTCTTTATGCACTAATGTCCACAATGTCCTTCAGTCTGTAACAATGACCTTTATCCTGATGTTGAATGCTTCTTAGGTTCTCTCTCTCTCTCTCTCTCTCTCTCTCTCTCTCTCTCTCTCTCTGTGTGTGTGTGTGTGTGTGTGT
>PVIU01030962.1:0-15450 GCA_004026605.1 Ondatra zibethicus | reverse complement strand
GGAGTATGGGAGATCCTTCCATTTTCTGGTATCCTCTTCAATTTCTTTCTTCAAGGTCTTAAAGTTCTTGTCAAATAGATCTTTTACTTCCTTGGTTAGTGTTACCCCAAGATACTTTATGCTATTTGTGGCTATCGTGAAAGGTGATGTTTCTCTGATTTCCCTCTCTGTTTCTTTATCCTTTGTGTATAGGAGGGCTTCTGATTTTTTTGAGTTGATCTTGTATCCTGCCACATCACTGAAGGTATTTATCAGCTGTAGAAGTTCTTTAGTAGAGTTTTTGGGGTCATTTATGTACACTATCATATCATCTGCAAATAACGAAAGTTTGACTTCTTCCTTTCCAATTCGAATCCCCAAGATCTCCTAATTCTGTCTTATAGCTATTGCTAGAACTTCAAGCACTGTATTAAAGAGATATGGGGAGATTGGACAGCCCTGTCTTGTTCCTGATTTTAGTGGAATCGCTTTGAGTTTCTCTCCATTTAATTTGATGTTAGCTGTCAGCTTTTTATATATTGCTTTTATTGTATTAAGATATGAAGCTTGTATCCCTAACCTCTCCAAGACCTTTATCATAAAGGGGTGTTGAATTTTGTCAAATGCTTTTTCAGCATCTAATGAAATCATCATATGGTTTTTTTCTTTCAGTTTATTTATATGATGGATTACATTGATAGATTTCCATATGTTGAACCAGCCCTGCATCTCTGGGATGAAGCCTACTTGATCATAATGGACGATTTTTTTGATGTGTTCTTGGATTCTGTTTGCCAATATTTTATTGAGAATTTTTGCATCGATGTTCATGAGTGAGATTGGTCTGTAATTCTCTTTCATGGTTGCGTCTTTGTGCGGTTTTGGTATCAGGGTAACTTTAGATTCATAAAAAGAGTTTGGCAATGACCCTTCTGTTTCGATTATGTGAAACACCTTAAGGAGTATAGGTATTAGCCCTTCTTGGAAATTTTGGTAGAATTCTGCATTAAAACCATCTGGTCCTGGGCTTTTTTTGGTTGGGAGGTTTTTGATGACAGCTTCTATTTCCTCGTAACTTATAGGTCTATTTAAATTGTTCACCTGGTCTTGATTTAATTTTGGTATATGGTATTTATCTTAAAAACTGTCCATTTCTTTTACATTTTCCAATTTTGTGGTATACAAGCTTTTGTAGTAAGACCTAATGATTCTCTGAATTTCCTCAGTGTCTGTTTTTATGTCCCCCTTTTCATTCCTGATCTTGGTATTTTGATTAGTTTGGATAGGGGTTTGTCGATCTTGTTGATTTTCTCAAGGAACCAGCTCTTTGTTTCATTGATTCTTTGGATTGATTTCTTTGTCTCTATTTTGTTGATTTCAGCCCTCAGTTTGGTTATTTCCAGTCTTCTACTTCTCCTGGGTGAGTCTGCTTCTTTTTTTTCTAGAGCTTTTAGGTATGCTGTTAAATCTCTAATGTGTGCTTTCTCCATTTTCTTTATGTGGGCACTAAGTGCTATGAACTTTCCTTTTAGCACTGCTTTCATAGTGTCCCATAGGTTGGGGTATGTTGTGTCTTTATTTTCGTTGAATTCAAGGAAGACTTTAATTTCTTTCTTTATTTCTTCCTTGACCCAGGAGTGGTTCAGTAGTTGAATGTTCAGTTTCCATGAGTTTGTAGTGTTTCGGGGGGTAGAATTGTTGTTAAATTCTAACTTTACTCCATGATGATCCAATAAGACACAGGTAGTTACTCCAAATTTTTTGTTTCTGTGGATGTTTGCTTTGTTACTGAGTATATGATCAATTTTCAAGAAGGTTCCATGAGATGCTGAGCAGAAGGTATATTCTTTCCTGTTTGGGTGGAATGTTCTATAGATGTCTATTAATTCCATATGATTTATTACATCTGTTAGTTCTCTTATTTCTCTGTTAAGTTTCTGTCTGGTTGACCTGTCCATTGGTGTGAGAGGAGTGTTGAAATCTCCTACTATTAGTGTGTGGGGTTTGATGTGTGCTTTGAGTTCTAGTAATGCTTCCTTTACATATGTGGATGCTTTTATATTAGGGGCATATATATTCAGGATTGAGACTTCATCCTGATGGATTAGTCCATTTAAGAGTATAAAATGTCCATCTCCATCTCTTCTGATTGATTTTAGTTTGAAGTCGATTTTGTTCGATATTAGTATAGCCACACCTGCTTGTTTCTTAGGGCCATTTGATTGAAACACCTTTTCCCAACCCTTTATTCTGAGATTATGTCTGTCTTTGTGGTTGAGGTGTGTTTCTTGTAAACAACAGAATGTTGGATCCTGTTTTCATATCCATTCTCTTAACCTGTGCCTTTTTATAGGTGAATTGAGTCCAATGATATTAATTACCAGAGGTTATTAACTGCCGTTATTTTTTCAGGGTTGTAGAGTTTGTGTGTTTCCCTTCTTTGAGTTGTGCCAGTGGAGGGCTGTTAGATGTCTGTGTTATTATGGGTGTTGTTTGCTTCCTTTAGTTGTGGTTTACCTTCCAGTACTTTCTGTAAGGCTGGGTTTGTGGCTATGTATTGCTTAAATTTGTTTTTATCCTGAAATAACTTGTTTTCTCCATCAATGGTAAAAGAAAGATTTGCTGGGTATAGTAGTCTGGGCTTTCATCCATGGTCTCTTAGTGTCTGCAGCACATCTATCCAAGACCTTCTGGCTTTCATGGTTTCCATAGAGAAGTCAGGTGTAATTCTGATAGGTTTACCTTTATATGTTACTTGGCCTTTTTCTTTTGCAGCTCTTAGTATTCTTTCTTTATTCTGTATGTTTTGTGTTTTGATTATTATATGGCGAGGGGATGTCTTTTTTTGATCCATTCTATTTGGTGTTCTGTATGCTTCTTGTACCTTCATATGCATATCCATCTTTAGGTTGGGAAAGTTTTCTTCTATAATTTTGTTGAATATATTTTCTGGGCCTTTGAGCTGTGTTTCTTCTCCTTCTTCTACCCCCTATTATTCTTAGGTTTGGTCTTTTCATGGTGTCCCAGATTTCCTGAGTGTTTTGTGTTAAGAATTTGTTGGATTTGTTGTTTTCTTTGATCAATGAGTTTATTTTCTCTATAGTACCTTCAGCATCTGAGATTCTTTCTTCTATCTCTTGTAGTCTGTTGGTTATACTTGTCTCTGCAGTTCCTGTTCGTTTACCCAGATTTTCCATCTCCAGCCTTCCCTCGGTTTGTGTTTTCTTCATTGCCTCCATTTCAGTTTTTAAGTCTTGAACTATTTTCATTACCTGTTTAATTGCTTTTTCTTGGTTTTCTAGGTATCTTTGAGGAATTTATTCATTTCTTCTTTTTGTTAGTTTTCTCATCCCTTTCTTCAAATGAGTTTTTCACCTCTTCTTTTAAGGTCTCTATCACTTTCATAAAGTTACATTTAAAGTCGTTTTCTTCTACTTCTTCTAGGTTAGGTTGCTCAGGTTTTCCTGTTGAGTACTCGTTGGTTTCTGGTGTTATCATGTTGCTTTTCAGGTTGTTGGAGGAATTCGTGGATTGGTGCCTGCCCATCTCTTCCTTTGATTGCAGTCATGGGAGTCTCAGTGGGTGGGGACCTCCCAGGATGGCTTCTACACACCCCTCGGGATAACTGATCTCAGTGCAGGAATAGGAAGTCCTGTCTGGACTTCCGATCCTTCTGGACCTCTGATCTCAACACAGGAAGAGAGAGTCCTGGTGTTCCAAGGACCCACAGAGGAAAGGGCAATCTTGCAAGGGGGGGTGCAGGGTCGTGTGGAACAAAGAGGCCCACAGGGACCTTACCGCCAGGTGCACACAACCTTACCAGTCTGCGCCTCCAATCTCAGCACAGGAAGAGAGAATGCTGGGGTTCCAAGGCCCCACAGAGGAAAGGTCAATCTTGCAGGGGGGAGGTACAGGGTCGTGTGGAACAAAGAGGCCCACGGGGACCTTACTGCCAGGCGCACACAACCTTACCAGTCTGCAGGTCCAATCTCAGCACAGGAAGAGAGAGTGCTGGGGTTCCAAGGTCCCACAGAGGAAAGGGCAATCTTGCAGGGGGGGTGCAGGGTTGTGTGGAACAAAGAGGCCCGCGGGGACCTTACCGCCAGGCGTGCACACCCTTACCAGCCTGCAGCCTCCAGCAGCATTTATATTTAAATGTCTTTTAGCAGCTGTTTCTCCTTCCCCAGCTGTCAAGCAATTCAAAGACAACATAATAACATATAGTATTCATACTCTCTGTGTATTTTTCATCTTTACATGGCTTTATTTTAACCTCTATTTTTTAAGTTTTACTTTTAATTTTTGGCTTTTTGAGACAGGATTTCTGTGTACCTTTGGCTGTCCTGGAACTCCCTCTGTAGACCAGGCTGTCCTTGAACTCACAGAGATCCACCTGCCTCTACCTCCCAAGTGCTGGGATTAAAGGTGTGTGCCACCACACCTTGAATTCACAGAGGTCTTCCTGCCTCTGTCTCCCAAGTGGTGGGATTAAAGGTATGTGCCACCACACCTTGAACTCACAGAGGTCTGCCTGCCTCTGTCTTTTAAGTGTTGGGATTAAAGGTGTGTGGTACCACACACAACTACTCTCTTTTTTTTCTTTTTTCTCCCAAGCCTACATCTATTTTTAAACACAGTAAACCATTTAAAGTTTTTTTTCATCTTTGAATCTATCTTTCCTGTATCTCTCTTTTTCTGACCACATGAGTCTTTAATTTGCTAAGCAATATGGGTAGGATTAAAGGTGTGGCTTTGACGGCTGGATCCAGCCCATTCCTTAGCTTTCTGAGATTCCAGCCTCATGGTGGAGGTACTGGCTGTAGCAATGTTTATTGCCACAACTCTATGGCGTGTCAAGGGTCCCTGCCAGCAAGCAAGCTGCAGCAGTCTGCGCACAAAACACACTCAAATGCTCTGTAGATGGACCTCCTGCCTGAAAGAGTCCAAGTTTGCACTGGCAGGATGGCCCAGAAAGCTGGCATTTTAAAACAGTGTGGTTTTTTTCCTGCTACAGCTTAAAACCAAAAAGCATGCAGTCAGCTTTTCATCAACATCATTTAAGTGTTTCATGACAGAACCTCTTAAAAGAGCTGCAAGGTTTTATAGCTAAAGCTGAGTCAGGAAGCCTCTCTTAAATGAGATGCTTTTGTCTCTAGCAAACAGAGGCCACCTGAGAAAATGCTGCTATCAGTAAACCGTGCTTAACTCTATTCTTTTCTGTCTAGAATAACTTCCCACGCTCTTTCAGGCTTTTAAGTAGATTTGGTCAGCCCCACATTGGCATGCCAGTTGTTGTCTGAGGTTTCTGTCCTACCCAGTTCCCACAATCATTAAGTCCCAAAGAAGATACTCATCTTTGTAAGAGGGCTGTATCACCCTTTGGATATCTGTATGGCAATTTCTCAGTCAATTAGGAAACAACCTTCCTCAAGACCCAGAAATACCACTTTTGAGTATATATCCAAAGGATTCTCAATCGTGTCACAAAGACATGTGCTCAACTATGTTCATAGCAGCATTGTTTGTCATAGTCAGAACTTGGAAACAACCTAAATGCCCCTTGACCAAAGAATAGATAAGGAAAATGTGGTACATTTACACAATGGAGTACTACATAGCAGAAAAAAAATAATGAAATCTTGAAATTTGCAGGCAAATAGATGGAGCTAGAAAACATCATACTGAGTGAGGTAACCCAGACCCAGAAAGACACTTATCATATGTACTCACTCATAAGTGGTTTTTAAACATAAAACAAAGAAAACCAGCCTACGAATCACAATCCCAGAGAGCTTAGACAACAATGGGGACACTAAGATATGCATACATGGATCTAATCTACATGGAAAGTAGTAAAAGACAAGATCTCCTGAGTAAATTAGGAGCTTGAGGACCATGAGAGAGGGTTGAAGGGGAGGGGAGAAGCAGGGAAAGAGCAGAGAAAGATGTAGAGCTCAATGAGGTCAATTAAAAAAGAGGGCTGCATCAGAGAAGCTGCAGCCATCTCATTTCTTCAGCATACTTCCTCTTCCCTTCTTTCCAGCTTTCCCTACAGTGTCTCTTCAGTACTAGGTTATTATAGTGTTTGGGAAAAGAGCCTCAGGGCTAAAGTTCCCTGGGTTTTTCTTTTACTTCTTAAATTTTATTAATGTTTAAAGTTAGCTTTCAGAGTAAGAGGCTTCATTCTGGCATCTTCATACATGTGTGTCACTATCCTTTACTCCCGTTTGTCCCTCATCTCCCTTACAGCTCCTCTCTGTCTCATACTGGATGGTTTTCCTTCCTCAGTCAAGTCTCCACCCTTCTTCTCATCGCGTATATGCTCATCTAGATCTTATTCTTAGTTCTACCACTAACATACTATGGATGCTTGAACAAGTTACTACACCCAGTTCAGCCACCTAGGATTTTAAAAGTTAAATGGAATAATCAAGTCCTGAAACAATGACTAGCTTTGTCAAGTGCTTCATGAATGTTATCTATTGCATTTGGTGAGTCAAGTTCTTGGTGTATAACGCAAAGGAGTCAGGTGAAGTCTGGTGTTTAGACTCCAACACAAGGACATTAGAAGATTATACGCATAATCCCTAAAGAGTTTCCCTTCTCCTAAGAAACCAAGGCCTGACCCATCACAGGAGGAATGTTTCAGGGGAAGACACTAAGTGCTTTTTTACTTTGAAATTGTTCCTCCTAAGACAGAATCTTTATTTCCAGAGGACCAGAACTCCACATCTACTGCCTAGTGTGAAGCTTAGAATCATCTTAGGGAGAGCCTTCCCAGCTTAGCAGCTCCACTTCAGCTTCACCTGCTCAAATCCAGGACTCCCAAATTCTTTTTTTTATAGATTGATACTTTCCAAATGAAAGCATATTGAGGTAGCCAATTCTGTCTGCAGGCTTCTGGATTCTGGTGGTTCCAATCTTGATGCATAGCACACTCTGCCCTGAGTGTTAAGGATCTGAAGCAGCAGTCCAGACAGTAGAGCCAGCAGTTACTTTCCTGTGTGACAGAGTCCAATCCATAAAGCAACTGAGAGCATAGAGCAGACCTCTGGGTAATGCAGACCTGACCATTTGTCACATTCTGTGGCTGCTCATTTCTTTTTCCTGTTGCATTTGTTGATAGACAGCTTAATCATTATGCTTTCTAAGAAAAAGAAAGGGGAAATGGATTTAAATGCACCCACAGACTGAGAATGGTCATATTAATGCATTAAGTCAGATAATTACTTTGGACCAGAATTGCTATTAAGCTGCCATAATTCACCTGCAAGTTCTCTGACAAGTCCTCCTGCCATTATTATTTGTTTTGCAACACAAAACATGCCAAGTAAAGCCTAAAAGATAAAAGTGGTATATAGAGTTTATGCCTAAAATCCTGAAATGAAATTACTTGTGTATCTTCACTCTTTAATTCAAGTAATCAACTAGAAGTACTGAGTATGTATATAGAGTATTAGAGCAAAGAGGACACAGGAAAGAGAAACAGATGTTTAGTGAGTACTCTGTGACACTATTCCTAAGGAGACGTGAACAAACATCCCCATCACCTCAGATACAGATGTAAGTGTTACAACTCTAAGGGAAAGGTATCCTGTTGAGTTGTATACTCCCTGAGCTATAGGACAGGATTACTGTGGGATCTCGTATGCTGTGAATATGTGTTGTTCCCATTGGTTCATAAATAAAGCTACTTTGGCCTATGGTAAGGCAGGATAGAGTCAGGCAGGAAACCTAAGCAGAAATACAGAAGAAGAAAGGTTAAGTCTGGGAGATGCCAGCCAGCCACCCAAGGAGCAACATGTCAACAGACGGGTAACACCATGGTCGTGTGACAATACATATAATAATAGAAACTGGTTAGTTTAAATGTAAGAGCTAGTTAGAAATAAGTCTGAGTCATTGGTCAAACATTTGTAACTAATATAAGCCTCTGAATGATTATTTGGAAACTAGCAGGCAGGAGAGAAACCTCCAATTACATGGTATAGTTCACATCCCTTAGAACGTCTTGTTATTTTACCTCCTTTTCAACATTCTACACCTTGAAGAGCTTCCCTCCAAAGTGGAAAATCTTAACTTCAAAGGAAACTGCTACACAAAAATACAAGCCATACTAAAATTCATCTAAACAATGCCAGATTCTTTTTCTAAAGTATTATTGTGTGTGTGTGTACCTATGATGTGTATGTAGGTAGACATGCCAAGGTGAGCATGTGAAGGAGACTGTGGAGCTAGTCTCTCGTTCTAACCTTCTTATAGTTTCCAAGGACCCAACTCAGCTGCTCAGGCTTGCATCGTCAATTACAAGCACCTTTCCTCCCAGGCCAGCTCACCAGACCCAGTATCAGATTTCTGGCAATCCCTGTCTTCAGTAGCTCACAACAGGGGAGAGGAGATGTTCTGCACACAGACAAGTGTAGATCTAAATTAAAAACCTGTGACAATGTAGTAACATTCAGAAAGACAATGGGGCTAAAGGAGAGTGTGGAGTGTAAGTGTGAACTTTAATTGTCACTGAATCCTTTCTTCTCAAACAGATTCCTGGCTGACTCAGTCTGGAAAGCTATGTTCATAGTCCAGGGCTCTCTGCCTTGAGGGAAGGTTTCCATGGCAACTGGAGCTGGTTCCACTGTACACCAGCTGTGCAAATCTGGCTGGCTGCTTGGTTCCAGTGTGCACTGTTTTCTTCATCTGCAAAATTGCCATGAGTTACAATCGCCTCCTAGAGTAGTTAAAGTATTTCAATAAAAAGGCATTGAGGCCATCAGTACCATGTATGCACTAGATATGACAGTGTTATGGTCCAAATGAGCAGAGGAAAAAGGTGACTAGTTTATCCCATGTCTGCAACAAAGCATAATCTAAGCCACCTGCTATAGGGCAAGAAGGATCATCATGGGTTGTCAGGCCCCAACTCTCCACCCAGAGTATGTGGGACAGAGAGAGAAATTAATGGCAACAGTAGCCACTGTAGCTAGCCTTTTGTGTTCCTGTTGATTTTCTTCAAGGGCACCCAGAAGAGTTTTCACTTGCTTCTCAGTAATTCCTGCCTTCTAACTGCTCTTTCTTTAAATGTGGCATAGGTATTGAGGTCAGGCCTCAACCTTACCCAGTGAGAAATTCTCAACCCTTGGAAATAAAGGAATATTTTCTTTAATTGGTTTGTACTATAGTTTCCAGCTATTGCTTAAAGAGGCACAACGCTGACCAGAAATATTTCGTGGTTTATAAAGGGTTAGGCATTGGTATAATCATGTAACCATCTTTAGGGTGGTCTTTTTAGTCCCATCCCAAAGGAGATATTTCCCAGGACTAAACAAGTTTTATGGAAGCTAATATTTGCAGGTTTCTGGTTAAGAGAGTTTAATATTTAGCAGGATCTGCTAGCTAAGTGGATGTTAGTGGTGCTCAGTTCTCGAGGGAGAAGAAGAGAAACAGAAAGGGGCAAACAGGTTCGCAAAGGCAGAAGTCAGTAGCTCCGCATTTGCTCTGTTGTCTCAGCTCACAGGGAGAGTTCTTTATTCCTATGTAACCTAATATTTCCTAAGTAAGCTCAATTATACTTAACTAATGTGAAAGCATGCTATTTCCCTTTTCTCCTTTGTAGGCAGAGACATGCTTATTTTTCCATAAACTAAATAAGCATTTCCTCAGCCACTGTGCAGCCTTGGGTGCACTCTGCTTTACTGTTTTGTAAAATGTCTTGACATAACCTGTACCACACCATTTGCCTTTTTAGATGTTGTGCAGTTCTGGCTGCCCGCGTGAGCATGAAAGTTGGACTTCCCTGCTTTGCCTGCTGACCACAGTGCTGTGCCTGAAACAATGTGTGGTAAATTATTGTCAGTTTTTGGAAAGGGGATTTCCTGGGGTCAGCAATAAGCTTGCGATTTAGAAGATAACACTTCAGCATTAGCTAGTGGAAATCTTTCGTGTTTTATACTCTTAGCTTGAATGTGACTAGTTCATTTTTAGCAAGCACACAAGACTCTTCCATTTGAAGGTAAGACTGGATGAATTGTTTTTGTTTCAGGTACTGCATCAGCAGGATGCAGAGGCCTTGGGCTTGGAATAGCAGCCCCACCCTGGTTTCCTACCAAGGAGCGGGCCTTTATTAATGTGTTAGAGCTAGGGCTGTAACGCTATTAGAGCACAATAATTGGCTTCCTAGTCAGAGAGTTGTGACCATAACTGGAAGGCACACAGAGATGTTTTTAATTGTACTTCATTGTGGGATGCTAAGAAACATCTTAACTGCAAACTATGCAAAAACCAGCTCATCAGCCATTGGGCAACTTAGATAATACCATAGGAGAGTAAGATATGGAGATAGATTCTGGACTTATGTTTTCCTGTCAAGTGATTTCATTGCATAAGAAATTCTTACAATTGAAAATACAAGTTTAGTATTAGAAGTGCTTACAACACCTTTTCTCATTGTCTCTAAGCCAGTTTCTTCAGGATTCCAGCACATATTGAAGACCAGCTGAGACACACAGCATCATGGTCTGAGCAACCACTGGAGCTTTTACTATCCACTAATAGACAGCCATTGATGGGCCAGCTGGACCACAGCCTGTAAACCACTCTAATAATATATATATTGAATATAATGAATATATATAGTCAATCATTTCTATTACTCTAGAGGACCCTGAATAATATAGTAATACAGTTGGGGTTGGCATTGGTGTTGCTGTTAGGGTTGATGTTGGGATTATAAATGAAAACTTCCCCAAACCAAGGAATGACACACCCATACAAATATAAGAAGCATACACAGCACCAAATAGACAAGACCAGAAAAGAAAATCACCAAAACATACCATAGTTACATACATAACAAGTTCATTGAGAGCTTTGAAAGAAAAAATACAAGTCACATATAAAGAAAAACACATCAGAATTAGAGCTGATTTCTCAATGGAAACTTTAAAAACCAGAAGAAACTGAAGCAATGCCTTCCAAATCCTAAAAGACTATAAAGGCCAACTTAGGCTAATATACCTAGATAAACAATCTGCCATAATTGATGAGAAAAGAAAAACTTTACCACACATAAAGAGCCTAAAAACATTTGTATCCAACAAATGAAACCTGAAGAAAATACAGGAATGAGCAAAACAGAGAGACTGTGAATAGAAAGGAGAAAGCCATAATTATTAAAACATAAAATACCACTGAGAACACAAATGACACCAGAAATCAACAACAAGCACACACATTCCAATAATAACTTCAAATATCAATGGCCTCAGTTCTCCAATCAAAAGATGCAGGCTGGCCGAATGGATCAAGGAACAAAATCAATCTATCTACTCTCTACAAGAAACACATCTTAGTTCTAAAAATAGGCCCTGCCTTAGAGTAAAAGTGTGGATGAAAGTATTCCTTCCAATCAAATGGCACCAGTAAACAAGCAGGCATAGCTATCCTAAAGTCTGACAAACTAGATTTCAAACTGAAATTAATCAGAAGAAATAAAGAGAAAAACTTCCTTCTTGCCAAGGAAATAATTAACCAAAGAAGAAATTACTATCCTGAACATTTATGCACTAAATCAGGGGTGCCCCATTCATGAAAAATCTCTATTGAAAATAAAATACATGGATTAACATCTATCCATTAGTAGTAAGGAGTTCAATACCCACTTTCTCCAATAGATAGGTCATCTGAGCCAAAATAAAAAACAGAAAGACGTCAGAAGTTATTGACTCCATACATCAAATGGACTTAACAGGTATCTACAGAATATTCCACCCAAACACCAAAGGATACATTCTACTCAGCATCACATGGAAACTTTTCTAAAACGGACCACATTCTGGGACACAAAACAAGTCTTTACAAAATCAAACTATTGAAATCACTCCTTGTATCCTATCTGACTTCAAGTCAATAAAACTTAAAATGGACAGAAAATGACTCTCTAGTAAATACACAAACTCATGGAGATTAAACAGTTTATTACTGAAGGAAGAATTGATCAAACAAGATATTAAGGAAGAAACAAAAACTACATGGAATTAAATGAAAATAAAACCACAATTCAACAAAACCTTTGGGATACATTGAATGCAGTCCTAATGAAGCTTGATGAAGGCTTTAATTGCCTGCATTAAAAAAAAAACAGAAAGAACACATACAATTGATTTAAAACCAAATCAAAACCCTGTCAATGGAAGAAATAATAAACATCAAAGTAAAAGAAAAAGAAAGAAACATCAGAAAGATCAATTAATCTAAATAAGATTGGGAGAGCCTTGGCCCACAAACCAAAAGAAAGAGAGGACTAATACTATCAAGTCAGAGTTGAACAGTGAAACATCACAGCAGACACCAAAGAAAGCAAACATGGGTATATTTTAAAAATCTGTATTTTATTAAGCTGGAAAACTAAGAGAAATGTATGAATTTCTAGATTCTGCCTAACCACCAAAGTTAAACCTAAAAGAAGAAGAAAAAAAAAACAACAGATCTCCCAAAATGAGGATTTTGAAATAGTAATAGTAACCATAGTAACCATCTAGCTTTTTTTTTTAGAGTCCACGGCCAGATGCATTCAAACAGAATCTAACAGACAGTCAAAGATCAGATGTGGTGTAGTGCAAAGCACACTGATGTCCTCATACTGCAGTGCATATGCATGTGCTACTACTGCTGTGTACATGATGTCTTAGTAGTGCATTGCACACTGAAGTACTAGCACAGCAGTGCACACGGATGCAGCAGCACAGTAGTAAAATAACAGAGCTTGGTGTTCTTGTACATTCACAGTCATTTGCACTATGGCAGCAGAATGTGTATTTTGGCCTTTCCACTATTACACTGACATGCAGTGCTTTAGCAATAGATCCTTGCGTAGTGCTCCACTGGTACACCCGTGTGTATTGCTGGAGTAACACATCCATAAGTGCTGGTGTATTAGAACTTACTGACCCACTGTAGTAGTGCATTGCCTTGTACTTCTATGAGAGTACATCTGTGGGTATGGTTACATTAGTATACCCATGTGTGCTGTTGTACCAGTACACTACAATCACTGCTATACTAGTGAGTGCATAAGTGCTACTTCATCCAATTATTTTGCTGTGCCAATACACTCAATTTCATTGCTTTACTAATATATTCATGTGTGCTGATATACTAGGGCATACAGGTGCTCTGTCATACTAGCATATCCATGTGTACTGCTGTACTAGTACATACAAGTGCTCTGTTGTAGTAGCACATCTGTGTGTACTGCTGTACTAGGACATAAGTGTTCTGTTGTCCTAGCACATGTGTGTGTACTGCTGTACTAGGGCATACAAGTGTTCTGTTGTACTAGCACATCCATGTGTTCTGCTGTACTAGTACATACGAGTGCACTGTTGTACTACTATAGCCCTGTGCCTGTGTGCTGATGTGAACCAAAGTAAAATCTCTCTCCTATAAATGGTTTTGTCAGGGTATTTTGTTGCAGTGAGGGAAGCTAAGACACACAGCATCCTCCAATCATTTTATGTTCTTCTAATTAGTTTAACCAAAAATTAATGATTTCGACTCATTAGATTATGATACTCCTCATAATTACCAAAAATGACACCTGTGGTACTCAACATTACCTTAGCCTTTACCTACTCATTCCTAGGGACTCTCATATTTCGATCTCATTTGATATCAACACTCCTATGCCTAGAAGGGATAATACTATCCCTATTTATCCTAGCCACAATCACACCACTAAATTCGCACTCAATAATTATATTGATTAAATTAATTGTTGGTGGTTCTAAGCAGGTAGACTGATCTTCAGTTTCAAATAATTCCTTTAAAACATGCCTCAAGTCTACAGCAAGCATAATAACTTTTCCTATTCTTTTCCCTTCAAGAATAGGGTTAAATTCAAACTAAACAAGCTTTAAGTTGACAGACACAAATATTTCACATGCACAGAATAATTTGTAATTGAATTTAATAAACAATTTAGTAATTGTGTTTATTATATTAATAGAAATTCATAATTTAGACAGCCTGTGACCTCCACCGGAACCGGAGTGGGACTGAACCAGCTACCCAGGACAAGGAGAGAACGGGCTCCACCAGGAGCAGAAAATAGGAGTCAACCCGGTCCCGGGACTCGAGCGGATCAGGATTGACCCAGCGACCAGATCCAGAGACAGCGATCTCCACCGGAACAGGTACAAGGGAATAACTGCGGAGCGAGTCAGCCAGACACAGAGACTGCTGAGGGTCTGGACGTGAATCTGGGGCCTTCAAGGGAGTGGATATAGGCCAACACCCCCACGGGCCTGGGGGAGAGTCTAGGACCACCCAGGAACTAGGCCAGGCCAGGACCTCCGTCAGCCTGGGCTTGAGTGAGGCTGGGTCCTCCGGGGAATAAGCAGGAACCAGAGATCTCGACGGGGCCAGGCGCGAATCTGGGTCCCCAGAGAGAGTAGACTTGAGCCAGGTCCCCTGTGGGTTCGGGCATTGGTTTGAGACATCAAAGGGAAGAGACAGGGACCTGTAACCCTTGTGGGTCCCAGCGTGAGTCTGAGACCTCTGAGGAAGCAAGCAGGTCCCCTGCGGGTTCGGGCACACCCGAGTCTAGAACCTCCCAGGCACTAGACCGGAACCGGAAACCTTTCCAGGCCCAACTCCAACCCAGGGGCTTCTGCAGGAGGGAACCCAGCCTAGGACTTACAGTTACAGGTCAAAGCTAGTAATTGCCCGGAGGCAAGGAACTCCACCTTGGGCAACAAATCCCACAGGAGTGGAATTGAATGACACTCCTAGGACAGAGAGAGCCAAGGAAATAAGCTCCACCTGTGGCAGAAGCCAGGAGCAAATCCAGCCCTGGGAGCCAACCCAGTCCTGGGACACTGATTGAGCCAACGACCCGACTCAGAGCCCGCGACCTCCACTGGAACCGGAGTGGGACTGAACCAGCTACCCAGGAAAAGGAGAGAACGGGCTCCACCAGGAGCAGAAGAGAGGAGTCAACCCGGTCCCCGGACTCAAGTGGATCAGGATTGACCCAGCGACCAGATCCAGAACCAGCGATCTCAACCAGAACAGGTCTAACTCCAAGCCAGGGATATCTACAAAAGGAGATCCAGAGCAAGATTTACAGAAACAGATCAAAGCCAGCAGCCAAGACCAAAGTAGGCTTGAGACAGCAAACTCCAAGAGAGCAGATCAAAATACGGGAACACTGAGCTACCTCCAGGACCAGGAATAACCAACGAAGTAACTCGAACTGGGACACTGACTGTACCACTAGAAAAACCATCTTAGCTTTTGATCTACTGACACATAGGAAATTATTCAACAGAATCTTAGACACCACCATCCACACCTATTAGAGGAAAAGATGAGAAGAAAAGGTAGGATCACAAGCTACACCAAAAAGAACAACACAATACCAGTGAAACCCAAAGACCCTACAAAAGTAAGCCCGGAACAACCAAATATGGATGACCC